>MDKI01230363.1:0-13983 GCA_005239505.1 Nicotiana paniculata
TTGAGAGAATAGAGTCAGTATCAGCAGGTGAGCATATCTTCAGATTATCTTTAACCCCCAGTTACTATATATATATAACTGCTCTGCCGTAGTAGGCTCACTCATAGGCGCTCGGCCATACTAGGCTCTGTATCTCGACCAACTGGGCTTGCTCATAGGCGCTCGATTACAGTAGGTTCGGTATATAACTTACCATCTGATCAGAGGTTGCCCAATAGGGGCCTACCTATCGATTATAGCTCGATGGTAATGAAAATACTGTAATACTGTATATATAGACTCTATGCTCTCTTGACTGAAAAAAGAAATACTCAATTGAATATGAAGTCCCGATAAGGAGAATACTGTAACTTACAAAACTAGAAAAATATATGTAAATTCCGGAATATGAATTTTTCTTTATGCCTCGTTATCAAACTCATATAATTATGAGATCATGCCAAAATGAAAGATGGGCTTCGTCTTAACATACTTGGAGATATCCTACACCTATCCAGCAAAGCCAGACTTCCTCAGGAAGAAACTCAAAAATCATTTTCATTTGACAAACTTGCAATTACATATTGAAGAACCCAGTCTCCACCAGCAGAAATGATCAAATAAGAGAACTGGTATGATACTCCTTTACAAGAATAAAAGAGTAGCACTAGCAAAACATTTGTGGTAAGGTAAGCTCCACATAACTCTGCTAGAAATTCCAATATACCTCCATTAGCCTCCAAACATCTTAAAGGGCCAATCGCGCAGAGATCAACACCATCGTTTATTTGTCAAAAATTGCCAAAAACGAACTCTACCATTATACTCCAACTCTTATCGCCAAGACTCCCATATACTTGACGCATCAACACAACTATATTCAATACCTATAGTCCTAGACTTGAAAACTTGCCCTTACATCTTTCATAACTGACACCACACTACAAAATGAATATATCACTAATGATGCATCTCTCTAAGACTTAAAAAATGGATTTCTTATATTAAATGAATAATGTGACGCAAGACTTGCCCACATCTCTTAAAGCTTGCCACCTAATTAATTACTTAAGAGTCATCTTAAGTTACACGGGATGCCACGTTATGAGATAGTCAATCTTATCCAATTAATGTAATAATTAATTCTTTAATTAATTTGCTAATCCCTCGTTAACCAAAAATTAACCAATTATTCACCTAATTAAGAGTTATCTCAAATTACTTAAAATTCTACTTATTTTTAATACACTTTATACACCTTACTATCATGGCCATGTGGTACCTTGTATGGTACTAGTCCACGACCAACTTCTTTTTCTTCAACTCGTTTACCCTCTCACCTTCACGACTTTACTTATCACTTGTTATAAATATCATAAATACTTATAACCTCAAAAGATAGTCTTGTCCTCATAATAAAGTACTACTATTATAATATTAAAATAATACATTATGGTACCATATAAAATCAATACATATACTATTATTTCGTTAAAATATCCATGTAAAAATACATATATCTTTTCAACTTTTAATTTTTCTAATCTCGTATAAAAAATATAAATTTTCATACTTTTAATTCTTAAAATGATAAAAATATAACTTTCTTTTTTTGTAAGAATTTATTTACGATAAATAAAATTGAAAACAATTAATGTACAACTTGACTAACTTGTCGACGGCAATTTTTATTATAATTTCCAAGCCAATTGCATCTTTAGGAAGAGAAGAAAATAAGACCACATCATGACCACATTCGTGATTACTCCACTTCATTCAAACACTGCTTTCATGCTTATCTTAGTTGATTTAAAGTTCAGGCGAATTGAGCTCTACTTTTGGACTTGTTTTCATCAAGAACACACTTAAGTTTTTAATCAGCAGCTCTTAAACTGTTCAACACTTAACATAATATCTAGCAGTATCAAGGTTATAAATTTACAGGGTCTCATAATAATAATAATGTCTTAAACCCTCTATAACCTCCTAATAGACATAATCCCTTCGAACTCATGTGGATATATTACGGCACATCCTAATGCTAAGGTACATGATGTAACACATTGATTTACGTACTCATGTTACACTTGCTGCACATTTTGTGCAGGTACATATATGTCTAGTGGTCTTGTGAGCGCAGAGGCGCGGCTATTGCGGGGACTTAGGTGAGCTGCATCCCATGTTACGAGTCCGCAGCACACATAGTCTCCATCAGAGTTATTTACATTCTCCTGTCTAGTTTGTATTCCAGACAAATGTTGTATTTTATCATATTTTCCTAGTTAATGCTCATGCACTTGTGACAACGGGCTTTGTGGGTGCCTATTGGATGTTTAGCATGGCAGTTCACGTAATTATCATTGCTTCACCCTGTAATTTCTATTTCATGCCATTTAATTAATGAAAATTATGATTTCAAAGGAATAAAAAAGAGTAATTAAGTGGATCAAACATAGTTGGCTTGCCTGACGGCGACGTTAGGCGCCATCACAACCTATAGTGGATTTTGGGTCCTGACATGTCTTCTCTATATGACACATGATTTAAGAAAGGATTAAAAGTATAGATCTTCTCTATACGTCAGTATGTGCAACATGACTTGTCTAATCATGCATATCCTCTATGTATGCCACTGTTGAAGTATCTCTTGGTTTTCATGCATAGCTTCTTTATATGCAACTGTCGAAGGATTATTTGATATTTTACGCATATCTTTTCTATATGCAAGCTTTAGGATTTGATGATGTTAGACACATATCTTCTCCATATATTGAGTTGTTTAACTGGAATAGTACCTGTGTATATCTTCCCTATATACAATTGTTGATGTGTTATCTAATATTAAATGCATATCTTCTTCTTTATATGCTAAGCCATTAAGAGACTTGCGCATATTCTCTCTGTGTGCACTATTTGGTGGTACATGCATTTCATGTTTAGACTTTGATACTGTTGCTGGGTACACGTATATATTTTTGAGATGTAAAGGATATATATAGGGAGTATCCTTGTCCTGAGACCTCGTCACTACTTCACCAAGGTTAGTCAGAAAACTTACTAAATACATGGGGTCGATTTTACTCATGCTACACTTCTACACTCTGCATGCAAATCTTGGAGCCGAGTGTTGTGGATACCAGAGTTTTGCATTGGAGACACACCAACATTTAAGATTCAAGAAACCTTTTTTTCATATTAATATATGTATTTATACTTCACATCAGTTTTGTAAATCTAAATATAGTATCTCATGTCTTGTGCTACCAGTCCTTAGGATAGTTGTATTGAATACTTTTGCAGTCTTTATTATTAATATTGATGGATTCTCATTATAGTTGTAACTTATAGTGCTTGACTTACCTAGCGGGTTGGGTTAGGTACCATCACGACTTGGTCGGATTTTGGGTCGTGACAAGTTAGTATCAGAGCTCCAGGTTCATAGGTTCTATGAGTCATGAGCAAATGTCTAGTAGAGTCTTGTAGATCGATATGATGGCATCCATACCTATCTTCGGGAGGCTATAGGGCATCTACGAAACTTCACATTATTTCTTCCCCTATCATGCGGCATTGATTCAGCTTGAAGATTATATCTTCGATTTCTTTCCATTCACTTGTATGTGATGTTTAGCACTTGGTATCAACGGTGCACCGAAAACTTGTGATGTTGTGAATTAGGTGTGAGATATGTTTTTTGTGTTGTGAAGGTAGGCCAATCTGGAGGACTTGAGGCCAGGTTTAGACTGCCACTTGGGCTCAGTAGTTTCTATTGTGGGAGTATGTGCATTCAGACTTATATGTCCAATAGTGTCCCTAGGAGTATGATTGATGGCTTAGTGAGTTCCAAGATAGCTATATGATGAGTATTATGTGACTGAGAACTAAGATTAGATGGTTTGTATATGACGAGAAGAATTTTCTTGGTATGCAAAAGGCTACAGATGCTTGATTTCTGTCTTGATGTGTTGTAAAGTCTCAAGTTGTGAGTGTGTTTATAGATCTTTCAGTTTCATATTTGTGGAATCATGTAGATTCTTATGTCTTGTTGACGAGTATAGACTTGGGAAGATTAAGTGATTTCATAGTGGTTGTGACCATGATAAGGTCATAGAGAGATGCCAGTTTGAGGCTAAGCAGGTGTGTTGTCTCATGTGGGAAGGTCTGAGGTTATGTGATCATTATGATGTTTTTAGTTTACTTTCTATACAGTGGGATGCACATGCTACAATTAGAGTCCGGATCGCTTGATAAAGTTCGCACGAGTGTCACGAGGATGAGTAGGAACGAAGTATATGATTTAGAGTGTTTTATGATTAGTGCCACATGAGCTTATATAAGATTCAACTGGATAACAATACAAGATCATGGCAGTTATGAAGGAACAGTATTGTGGGTTATTGGGTGTTATGTTTTGTTTCTTCGAGGCAAGTGGGAAACTCCACTATTGATGATGAGATTGCATGGTCATGTGTTATATTAGTCTTGTACTGAGGCATACTTGTGGATCATTTATGACCTAAAGGGGCTGATGTATAGACATGAGCGATTGTTTTGCATATTTGAGTTATGTTTCCCTATTTGATGCTTTTTGTATATATATTTGTTGTTTTGTGATTTGCGGGGATGGTTGGTTTGGTTTTGGGAATGTTTTGGAATGAGTTGGAACACTTAGTTCCATAGTTGGAAGCTTAAGTTATAAGAGTTGACATATGTTTTTGAATTCGTTGCAAACGACCTTGGATTAATTTTTGTTGGTTCCAATAGGTTAGTATGGTTATTTTGGACTTAAGCATATGTCGGGATTTCAATTTAGAGTTCTTATGTTGATTTTTCTCTAATTGGCGAAAGTTAGAAATTTGAAGGTTTGGAAGGTTCTTAGATTTCACTAGGAGTTAACTTCAATGATATTGGGTTCCGATTATTGTCCCGAGACTTGGAATAGGTTTGTTATGCCATTTGGGACTTTGCTCTTGTGTTTGAAGTTTGGATTTAGTCCGAATTGTTAAGGTTTGAATCAGATGCTTGGTTTGATGTTGGAAGTTTATGAACTTAAGAGATTGGTCTTGATTGGCGATTTGTGGTTATGATGTTATTTTCGGTGTTTTGATTCTTTCGATAGGTTTGGGGAAGATATTAGGACTTGTTGGTACGATGACACGGTCTCAAGGGCCTTGGGTGTATTTCGAATGAGTTTTGAAACATTTTGATGTTGGATGACAGTTTTGGTCTGGTGTTTTCGCCCCTATGAGGTTTGGTCTGCAGGTACGAGTCTGCAGAAGAAGGATGTGAGATCGCAGAAGTGTGTATCCCTGGGATTAGGGTAGTTCGCAGAGGCGGTGGTCCTTGCGCAAATGAGCGTGTGCAGGTGCGCATATTTGTTCGCAGAAACGGATAGACGTCCGTAAAAGTGGTTGGGTGTCCACAGAAGTGGAAGGTCGAAGACTTTAGTGGTTTTCGTATCTATGAGGTGTTTTCGGCAGATGCAGTGTCGCAAAAGCAAAATTCAGATCGCAGAAGCGATAACCGCTTGGCAAAATATTATAATCGAGGGTTTCGACTTCATTTATCATATTTTGAGATTGGGAGTTTGGATTAGGGCGATTGTTGAGGCAAGTTTCACCCATATTGATTGGGTAAGTGTTCTTAGCTCGGAATTAATTATTATTCGTGATTTTATCATTCATCTTGGCTTTTAATTGATGAAATCTAAGGGAGGAAATTGGAGTTTTTGTGAGAAATTTTAGAAAATGAATAATGGAGATTTGAACCCCGATTCTGAATCAGATTTGGATGAAACTTTTATGTTTGCACTCGTGTTGAAATGGGTGATCATAATTTTTGACTTTTGTCGGGTTTTGTGGTGCCGAGTTGACTTTTTTGCTCGACGTTGTGCAATTTGATAAAGAATGGAACTTTATTCCCTGGAATCGATTTCTATAGCCGTGTTTGATGTTATTGAGTTGTTTTTGACAAGATTAAAGCCGTTTAGAGGTCGATTCGCATGGGAAGGGCTTTTTGGAGTTATGATTCATGCGCTTTGAGATAAGTAAATTGTCTAAGCTTGGTTTGAGGGTAATTTTCCCATTGGCTATGATATTTGAGTGATGTTCGGGGTGATACACATGCTAGGTGACAGGCGTATGTGTGTACACTATGGTTATTCATGATCAAGTAGATGTTAGACAATCATGTGCCTTGTTTTTCTATCATGCCTACTATTTATGTGTTTTATCTACTTATATGACTACTTGAGCTATTATTCAGGATATAAATCATGTCTAGCCTATGTGCTTACCTGATTGAGACATGATAGGGCTATTCTTGCTATATTGAGCTATTGCCTTAGTTTTAGTCATACTCTCAGTCATGATGTTACATGCGTGTATTATATGTACGTCCCTATGTCTCTTTACCTGTTAACTAACATGTTGTAATGCCCTTATATGTATGACACAATTTCAGCTAAGTACTGTGAGATGTGAATATTGAGACTTAAGCGGTTGATGATTGTACTTGGGCAATATAACCGTTTTGGTATTGAAAATAAGGTGACACGTATGATAAGTCCCAAATTTGACTGAGTGGTGTTGATTATGAGGTAACGCGTGCACCAGGACCCATATTGGGCTGAGTGATGTTGATCATTGAATTAGATTCGTTCACCGCTTGGGCAAGGAACTGCCCCTCCGGAGTCAAGTATTAACCATGGGAGCATGCATAAGGTCTTATATGTGCTTGGTGAGCGACTTGTGTCATACACCCGTACAGTGTTGAGTGTCGTTGTGCGTGATGATTGAAGGAACATTGTGCCGGGAACTATACATGTGCTAGTATTGGATATAATTGATGATTTAACTGCGATATTGTCGATTCTGGCATGTACACTTTCCATGAAGGTATAAAATTATATTTATTCCCTCACGTTTATTGATGCTTGATGCCTCTATTTGACGTGTTAAACTTAGGATCACAGTAAATTGATAAACACCACATTTAGGTTATTTTTATGAAAGAATTCATGCCTTAATTGTTATTCTTGAGAAGCATGCTTATTTCCTTTCTTATTGTGAAAAAGTTGAATTTAATATTATTTGAGCTACTATTTCCTTTTGTCATTATTATACCCTTGTTGTTGATATTGTATATTGAAAATGAATGTTTGACCTTGCCAAGCTCATTACTGCTTTTAGTCCGAGGTTAGGCTTGTTAGTTATTGAGTACATGCGGTCGGTTCTACTCATACTACACTCTATACTTTATGTGTAGATACATGTGCTGCTGAGATGGGTGATTGTTAGAGAGAGGCACCAATATCAGCTTTTGGAGATTTCGAGGTAACTATTGTTTCCATACAGGACTTGAAGTCCCTTTTCTCTTAGTTTATGTCATTACTGTTCTATATTTCAGAAAATTCTATATTTTAGGATCCGACTTTGTATTTAAATTCTGTAGCTCTCATGCACTCAGCAGCACCAGGTCGTGGGATGGTTTTAGCTGTATCGTTGCTATTGACCTCAGTTATTTATGATTATTCTGATGTTGAGTCTATCTAATACTATTATTTGATTTTATTAATATATATTTTATGTTGGCTTGCCTAGCAAGCCGTGTTTGGTGTTGTTGACAACCAATTTTGACCCTCTTTTTAAAAATTAATTAATTAAATTAGTGATTTGCAATAAATATGTTGATAATATATTCTAATCAATAACACTTATTTTACATAAATTAAGTAATTAACAATGTTAAATCAATAATTTAGTATCATATAATTATGAAATTCATTACTTTTACTATTTTTAAATTAATAAAATAACCTTTATATTCATTACATATGACTTATAATTAATTTAAAAAGTGTCACGACCCAAATCCCAATTTAGGTCGCGATGGTGCCCAACTCCGATGTCAGGCAAGCCAACCTTATTTTACTAGTGGTCTCTTTTTAATTTATAAAACAATTTCCTTTACTTGAGAGGTTTTCCTTTTAGATTTTAACTTTCGAAGTAAACAAGTGACTTTGACAACCAAAAGTGAGTAATAAATATAGTAATCACCACCAATAATTACAACCCAAAATAATAGAATATCCACTACGTGGGCATGCCAGGAACTGGCGTCACAGGTCTATGGGCATCTAATGGAAATGAGTATCCAAAAGACAATACAAGTCTGCCCTACTGTCTGATGAAATATAAACAGACATAGCAAAAGAAAAAAGGAACTCCAAGGTGCTTCCAGAGGAAAGCGTCAAGGAGAGCAGCTCACCGAGAAGTCCACATTATTTGTGGGTCAGGGACGAACTCCGGACGAATACCCAGATGCGCCTACCTCAGAACCTGTACAATTAAGTACAGAAGCATAGCATGTGTACATAAACCAATATGTACCCAGTGAGTATCCCGTCTAATCTCGAAGAAGTAGTGACGAGAGGTCAAGTGATACTTACTAGGGCCAAACAATATAATTACATGAAGACTAGGCAGGAATAGCAATCATAGTAATCACAAAGGTAGAAAATATCAAGTATAATTGTAATTACCTTTGCATGTCAAATTTCACTAGCATATAATGTAGTAAATTCCCTTTTCACATGAAACAATTTATACAATTACAACAAAACTCCCAATAAATTATATAGCACATAGTATGCCGAAAGCGTACGACCGAAGCATCACGAAAATAAATGTGCACTGCCGAGGGTCGAACGACTCGAACCATAGATGCATCTATTACCCCGCTCACGAATCGAACATCCGACATGGTCGATATAATAGTAGGTCTATCCCGCTCACGAATCATACATGCAACGTGGGTGCCGTATACATACACAAAATTATCAATATTTAGGGATTTAACAGAGATTTTACGTAAAAGCAAGAACTTAAGCAATATAATTTTTGACAATAACTTCCTAATACTCTCATACCAATTCAAGGATACCATGAAACACCGAATTCATTTAGGGACACATTTAAGGCACATAAAAGCATGCTTGTGAGTCTTAAGACTACCATACACAACATACTAGTAGCTACGCACGGACACTCGTCACTTCGTACGTGCGCAGACCCCCACAAATAAGAACATGCAATTACTTATAATCACCTATGCGGACAATTTCCTCTTACAAGGTTATAAAGGAAACTCACCTCGTGTCGAGCCTACTTTCCAGGTCAAGAACGCGCCCGAAACTCCAAACTCGTCACCCAAGGACTCGAAACTAGGCAGATATTGTATACTTGAATTAATCTATGCTCAAAAGTATGAAATTTACCTAATTAAGTAGTTATTTCAACCTACTTTGAAAATCCCAAAAATACACCCCAGACCCACATTCTCGGATTCAGGAAATTCTTGAAGGAAACACTTACCCATACCCTAAGGATCATTAGTATATGATTTTTGTATGATTTCATAGCTGGTTAGTGGGTTATTCCCCAAATATCATAAAGCCCTAAGTTTTTACTCTAACCCTTTATTTTCACTAATTAGGAGGTTAATCTACCTAGAATTCATGTATTACACTAACATAAGAGTACAAATCAATTACCTTTCAGTAGCTAGGTCATTTGGCTCTTTTCCAAGCTCTCAAGGTCGACTATGGGGGAAGAAATGAGGTGAAAATGATTATGTCCCGTGTTTAAAAGAAATCACTACCTACAGGGATACCGCACATGCGGCTCAAGGGCCGCACCTGCAGTCTCACGCCTGCGAGAAAAGTCTCGCACCTGCGGAAGAGGGGCAAGGGGCCTGGGCTCGCACCTGCGGAGAGGAGCTCACACCTGCGGCTCCGCTCCTGCGATAAATGGGCAGCCTCACTTGAAGCCGCACCTGCGAGGCAAGGACCGCATGAGCGGTCTCGCACCTGCGACTGGGCAACCGCATCTGCGGTCACACCAGATAAGGTGCACCAGCAACTACTTCAGCTAGTTTTGTTTTGGCCTAATTTGGTGGCCCGAGAGGCTCCTAGGCCCACCCGAGCCTCCGTCTAAATATACCAACAAGTCCGAAATCATAATACGGACTCGCTCGAGCCTTCGGAATACCCAAAAAAAAATTCTAAAACTCAAAATCACACCTCAAAACCCCTAGAATCAAACTTAGGAACTTTACGTTTCTTGAATTCGCTAACAATGCGCCGAACCGACCTATACTACTCGGAATGACCCCAAATTTTGCGAGCAAGTCATGAACGACATAAGGGAACTATTCCCAATCTCTGAATTCCGTTTGGACCTCGATAACACAAAAACACGTCCCAAACCACAATATGAACTTAAGGAAACTCTTATTTCGCTATTGGGCGTCGAAACGCTCCCACGTCATCCAAAACCCATTCCGAACATACGCCCAAGTACAAAATAATCATACGAAGCTACCGGAATCATCGAAACTCGATTCCGGGGTCGCTTACTCAAAATGTGACCAAAGTCAAACTTGGATTTAAAGGCCAACCTTAAGTAACCACGTATTCCTATATCACACTAAACGCTTCTGAATCCCGAACCACCCGTCCCCGCAAGTCATAAATCACAATAAGCCGCTATGGGAAGTTTCATTTAGGGGAACGAGGTCCGACAATGCAAATTGAATGGTCGGGTCGTTACATTCTCCACCTCTTAAACAAACGTTCGTCCTCGAACGGGTCTAGAATCATACCTGAAGTGCTGAATAAGTGCGGATATCTGCTGCGCATGTCCTCCTCGAACTCCCAGGTCGCCTCTTGGACTGGTTGACCCCTCCACTGGACCTTTACGACAGAAACTCTGTTGGATCTCAACTGGCGATCCTGCCTGTCAATAATAGCAACTGGCTCCTCCTCGTAGCCCAACCTCTCATCCAACTAAATAGTGGTGAAATCAACCACGCGAGAGAAGTCGGCGTGGTACCTCCGGAGCATGGATACGTGAAAGACCGGATGAACTCCTGACAAACTGGGAGGTAAAGCTAGCTCGTAAGCAACCTCTCCAACTCGCCTCAATACCTCGAAAGGACCTATAAACCTTGGGCTCAACTTGCCCTTCTTCCCAAACCTCATAATACCCTTCATCGGCGAGACTTTCAACACTACCTTGTCTCCTTCCATAAATTCTACATCACGCGCCCTCTGATCCGCGTAACTCTTTAGTCTGGATTATGCTGTGCGGAGCCTCTCCTTAATCAGCTTCTCCTTCTCCAATGCATCCTTCACCAAGTCGGTGCCATATAACTTAGCCTCACCGGGCTCAAACCACTCGATAGGAGAACGACATCGCCGACCATACAAAGCCTCAAATGGATCTATCTCGATGCTGGACTGATAACTATTATTGTAAGAAAACTCGGCCAAAGGAAAGAACTGGTCCCACTGACCTCCGAAGTCAATCACACATGCCCTGAGCATGTCCTCCAATATCTGAACTGTATGCTCCGAATAACTATCAGTCTGAGGGTGAAATGATGTGCTGAGATCTATTTGGGTACCCATATCACTATGCAGTGCTCTCCAGAAGTGCGAGGTGAACTAAGGACCTCGATCTGATATAAAGGACACTGGCACACCGTGCAACCAGACTATATCCTGAATGTAGATCTGGGACAACCTCTCAGAAGTATATGTAGTAGCCACTGGAATGAAATGCGCCGATTTGGTCAATCTATCCACAATGACCCAAACCGCGTCAACTTTCCGCAGGGTCTGAGGAAACCCAACCACGAAGTCCATAGTGGTGCGTTCCCACTTCCACTCAGGAATGGGCATCTACTGAAGTAGGCCTCCTGTCCTCTAGTGTTCAAAATTAACCTGCTGGCAATTAAGACATCTAGCCACATACCCCACTATGTCCTTTTTCATCCGCCTCCACCAGAAATATTGCTTCAAGTCACGATACATCTTCGTAGCACTAGGATGGACAAAATACCGTGAACTGTGAGCCTCCTCTAGAATCCTTTCCCTCAGGCCATCAAAATTAGGAACACATAAACAGCCCTGAAGTCTCAGAACACCATCCTCGCCAATAGTAACCTCCTTGGCACTACCTTGAACCACTGTCTCCCGTAGCTCTGCCAAACACGGATCATCAAACTGTTGGGCCTTAATCTCTCCCAATAACGAGGACTGAGCAACCACATGTACAAGAACTCAGTGGGGCTCTGAAAGGTCCAACCTCACCAGGTGATTAGCCAAGGACTGAATGTCCAAGGCTAGAGGTCTCTCCTCTGATGCAATATAAGCTAAGCTACCCATACTCTTCGCCTTCCTGCTCAAAGCATCTGCTACCACATTTCCCTTGCTCGGATGATAAAGAATGGTGATATCATAATCCTTCAACAACTCAAGCCATCTGCGCTGCCTCAAATTAAGATCCCTCAGCTTGAACAAGTGCTGCAAGCTGCAGTGGTCTGTATAAACCTCACAGGACACCCCATACAAGTACTGCCTCCAAATCTTAAGAGCATGAACAATCGCCGCCAACTCTAAATCGTGCACAGGGTAATTCTTCTCATGAACCTTCACCTAGCGCGAAGAATAAGCAATAACTCTCCCTTACTGCATCAACACACACCCCAAGCCAACGTGTGAAGCGTCACAATACACTGTATACATCCCAGAATCGGAAGGCAATACTAGTACTGGTGCTGAGGTAAATGTTGTCTTGAGCTTATGAAAGCTCGCCTCACACTCATCGGACCAGCGGAATGGGGCATTCTTCTGAGTCAATCTAGTCAATGGGTCTGCAATGGAAGAAAAGCCCTCCACAAATCGACGATAATAACCTGCTAGGCCCAGAAAGCTCCTGATCTCTGTAGCTGAAGTAGGATGCGGCCAACTTTGAACTGCCTCAATCTTCTTAGGATCAACCATGATACTCTCTCCGGATACCACATGTCCCAAGAAGGCCACAGAATCCAACCAGAACTCACACTTGGAGAACTTAGCATACAACTTCTGTTCTCGCAAAGTCTGGAGCACAACTCTCAAATGCTGCTCGTGCTCTCCTAGGCTACGTGAGTAAATCAAAATGTCATCAATGAAGACAATGACAAAAGAATCAATATACGGCCTGAACACCCTGTTCATCAAGTCCATAAATGCTGCTGGGGAATTAGTCAAGCCAAAGGACATCATCGGGAACTCATAATGGCCATATCTCGTATGAAAGCAGTCTTCGGAACATCCGAGTCCCGAATCTTCAGCTGATGATACCCCGATCTCAAATTGAGCACCCTGCAACTGGTCAAACAAATCATCGATGAACGGCAATGGGTACTTATTCTTAATGGTGACCTTGTTCAACTGACGGTAATCAATACACATCCACGTAGACCCATTATTCTTCTTCACAAATAGAACTGGAGCACCCCACAACGATACACTCGGTCTGATAAACCCCTTAGCCAACAACTCCTTAAGTTGCTCCTTCAACTCCACCAACTCTTTCGAAGCCATACGATACGGGGGAATTGAAATAGGCTCGGTGCCTGGGGCTAAATCAATATAGAAATCAATATCACGATCCAGAGGCATGCCTGGAAGGTCTGAAGGAAATACATCGGCAAACTCTCAAACCACTGGCAATGAATCAATCATCGGAGACTCGGCAATGGTGTCCCGCACATAAGCAAGATAGGCCAGACAACCTTTCTCGACCATATGTCGAGCCTTCAAGAAGGAAATAACCCGACTGGCTGCACTAACTGAGGAACCCCTCCACTCCAGCCTAGGCAACTCGGGCATGGCTAAAGTAACTGTCTTGGCATGGCAATCTAGCACGACATGATGGGGAGATAGCCAATCCATGCCCAGGATAATATCAAAATCAACTATATCGAGCAGTAGGAGGTCCGCTCTAGTCTCGAACCCACAAAACATAATCACACAGGACCGATAAATCCGGTCTACCACCACAAAATCGCCCATGGGAGTGAACACATAAATAGGGGTGTCCAAGGACTCATGAGGAACATCCAGGAAATGAGCAAATAAGGCTGAAACATATGAATAGGTGGATCCTGGATCAA
>ML360829.1:0-18742 GCA_005239505.1 Nicotiana paniculata
TGGTGGTGACAGTAAAAAAAACTGAAATTTGAAAAAAAAAAGTTTTGGAGAGAGGGGGTGGGGTGGGTAGGCATGTGGGGGTTTAGGTGGGCGAGGTGGAGAATAGGGTGTAGAAGGTTGAGAAAGAGTTTTGAAAAATATTTTCCCTTTCCCTTGATATGGAAAAACATTTTCCTCCGACCGGAAGAAAATGAGTTCATAAGTAAAATGTTTTTCAAAACATTCAAACCAACTAAACATGAAAAAATTGAAAAACATTTTCCGAAAAATGTTTTCCTTCATGCCCGACACATCCTTAGTGACAGATATTAATATGGAAAGCATTCTCTTTATAAGATTGAAAAACACTTGTTATTGTCGTTATCGTCATGTTAATCAAAATATTGGATGATAGTCGATAGATGTTTGATATTGGAAACTTTATCTTATACAGTATGCTGGAGTACAATTACCAGATGATCAAACAAATGATATTTCAGGAGCTGGAATGATAATGTCCCTACACAAACCTTTAGCTCAAAAAAACCAACACAGTGCAGGTCGGGTGAAGGTTCAAAGTGGTCCTGATAGCATACAAGTTGGATGGATAGTAAGTTCTCTGCAGAATTACCTTCTTTCTTTAATTAGCACCTCAATCTCTTTATAAAGTTGGTTTTCTAACAGTTATATATAATATATATTCTGAACTTAAGGTAGATCCTACACTATATGGTGACAACAATAATCGACTTTACGTGTTTTTTAAGGTAAACATATACTACTATCATTAAAATGGAGTTATGCTAAAAAGAGACTACACTATGTGCGCTTTCTACATTCCTGTTATGTACCACAGGCAGGTAAATCAGGTTGTTTTAATACATTATGTCCTGGATTTGTACAAGTAGACACAAAGGTACCGTTGGGAATCCAATATCCGGCATCCAAAATCGGGGGACCTGTTTATGAGGAGTTAATGTACCTTGATCGGGTAAACAACTTGTTCATTTTCTGGATGCATTATATTGTACGTTAATTTAGCATCATAGAGTTTAAGAAATGAATGTGATACTATATATGTGTAAATCCTTGTTATTTCCTTGTTTGAGAGGTGAAACGTGTGTTCAAGGTGAGTATTTTAGGCTATTTGATGTGTTGAACTATATGTTTTTGTGTCCACCATGCATGTGCTGGAAGTTTTGGCCTTGTAGCACGCGGCTTAGGCGTTGCTTTAACTGCAGATGTACGCGCGTAGTTGATTAGGTGATCAGGGACCGAATCAATATGAACTGAATGCTGGTCATACATTCTTCAGTTGAAACTCGATAAAATTTTAAGGAAATGCAACCGCCCTTCAGTTCATGTTGGCTCGGTCCGCCCCCACCTCCACCTAATCAACTGATGTGCAAGCAGTTGAGGCAATGCCTAGGCAGCAAACACAAGGTTCAACTTGCGCGTACAATCAGGTCCGACTCATTAACCTATTCCAATACTTTCACCACAGACATAATACCTTTTTGTTCAATACATCAAATAGCCCAAAACACTTACCTTGAACACGTAAGTAGAAGCGCGTGCATCTATATATCAACATATAAATACAGGGAGTTACACTTAGATATATATAGGATTAGTATCTTTATCGTTTTATCATCTCATTACTTGTCCACAGGATCTTGTCAATGGTAATTGGTGGCTTTTGCACGGAGTTAACTACACAGAAATTGGATTTTGGCCGGCAAGCATCTTTACAGGTTTAAAAAATCAAGCAAGAAGTGCTGAATGGGGAGGAGTAGCATATAGCCCTCCAGGACAACCTGAACCTCAGATGGGTAGTGGGCTTTTTCCAGCCGAAAACTACCTAGAGGATGCATATTTTAGAAAGTGCACTTTCATTTATAATTCTTCAACTGAATCTTTAGATGCTTCTTTAAGAAACATAATTGCCAATAGCCCAGACTTGTATCAGGTTCAAGATTTGTCACACCAAGGGGATATATTTGGTCATTTGATCCTTTATGGGGGCCCTGGTGAAGCCCCGAGTCAAATTCTATAAACTGTATGCAATGTTAGTTAGTTCAGTTTCGTCATCATGCTATTTTCAGAAACTATATCAAGGTTTATAGAATGAAATTGGTCTGTTTCTAATCTGAGAAGTTATGTTAAAGCATATGGGACTATGAATATAGAATGACATTGTCGTACCTCTCTCAGAAGTTTTTATGGTGCAATCGACTTGGACTATATCTTGACTCTAACACAACCTAGAGTATCTCTGATCGAGTTCGTGAAATCTTTATACCATGGTTGGCTAATGGAAGAAGTAAGTTTTAGAGCTTGTTTGTTTGGATGGTTGATACATGTTGTATTGTATCGTATTGTTACTTTAAATGCAATTCTTTTTATTGTTATTTAAATTTTATTGTATCGTATTGTTAAATTTGTCGTTACGTAATGACGAAAAATATCACTTTATGTAACGACCGATTTAGTATTGTCATTTTTTCCTCTTATCTTCCCTTTCTTGTTATTGAATAATCTAATTTATTATTTATCCTACCTTTTCATATAATAATTCTACTTCATATATATCTTATTTTTTCTTTGTAATATTGCAAGTTTATTCATATTGTTGATGCATGACACTATGAAACGACGACAAACGATATAATTTATCTAAACATTATATAAATCAAAATAATACAGTACAAGTCAATATATTACATTACAATATATTATAAAACTATACAAGAAACTTCAAAAACACCTTCAGCCTATTCCTAATTTTCTCATGCTCTTTTACACGTAATAGAACTGTTCACTGTATAAACCACATCCATAGGGGCTCAAAGAGAGAGTTTGTAATAAACCAACAGGGTCTTAGTGTAATTATAGTGTAAATCAGGGGTCAAAGTGTAAATCCACCTTGAGGCTTAAACCCTAACTAAACCCTCTCTCTTCAGTATCACCATTTTCTTCTTCATCCAATCTCTACTTTACAGCTTCACTTTTCATCGTTCAATGGGCGGCGGTCCTCGTACGTTCCCAGGTGGTCTGAACAAATGGCAATGGAAACGCCTTCACGAGAAGAAAGCCCGAGATAAAGAAAAACGGCTCCTTGATCAAGAGAAACAGCTTTATCAGGCCCGAATCCGATCTCAAATCCGGTCTAAATTGACTACTTCCCATGAACAATCCTATAGGGCGCACGAACAACAGCCCAACTATGGCCCAGTTTCACCCCAAGACCATATTAAATCTCTAGCTGATCGATTCATGAAAGAAGGTGCTGAGGATTTGTGGAACCAAGACGACGGCCCGATTAATACTCCACAGCCCAATCAGCATCGTCCAGGAATTAGTGAGCCTATTGATTTGCGTAAATTGATTCCACAAAATTGCAGTTTTCAGAAACCTAGACATTTCTGTACTAATGTTAGGAATGACGTGCCAGAAAATTGGAGAACCAAAATACCAAAATTTTCGAATAGTTGGTCGAGACAAAATAATTTTTTAATGTTTGGATGGAGAATGTTTAATAATAATGAGAATAGAAATGTAAATAATTTGAATAGTTTATTGAACTTTAGATGCTATTCTGTGGATACGAGAAAGGGGAATAGGTCGAGGAGATTAGGTTTCACTAGAAATGAGAATTCATCGGATGAAGATACTGAGGAGGACGAAGATGAGGACGAGGAGGAAGGATTAAGTAGAGGGAGTGCTAAAATGATGAGTAGTGCTGCTCTGGGGAAGTATGATATGAAGACAAAGAAGAGAGTTCCATTGAAGTTTGTGGAAAATGAGGATGATTTATCATTGCACGTGGAGGCAATAAGGAAGGAGGTTAAAGAGCGGAGTAAACACAAAAGTGAAAGTCAAGAAGAAGGCGAGAAGGAATCGATACTTAGCTCGAAAAGGTAAGAAATGATTTTACTGTTTGCCACTTGACATTGTAAAAGGTTTGTATGTTTGACATTTCAGTGACAATGTGGGGATATGATCGATTAGGTTTGATGAATGTGATGTATCTCCTTTGACAGTCAAGGCCCTTACTGCAGCAGGTTATGTGCAAATGACTAAGGTGCAAGAGGCAACACTTTCTGCTTGTCTTGAGGGTATGTTTTTACCACTAGTCAAATATTTGATGAAGTGATGATCTGCTGTAAATATTTAGTTTGTTCTTCACGTAAAAGTAATCTGATAAATGAGCGTCATGTTTCACTCTTTGATATTTTGAGTGTTATGCTTACCATCAAGCCAATTGTCCTATTGGTGTGTAATCATAAATTCATTGTTATCTGTGCTGCGAAAATGATTCCAGTGCATGTAGGATGTATATGCTTTTCAACAAGTTTAACTGATCCGCAAGTTCATGATTGGACTTGTAATATCTCTTTTGGATGAACTTGTTCTGACTTTTTCCAATTACAGGAATGGATGCTTTAGTTAAAGCAAGGACAGGCACCGGAAAAAGTGCTGCGTTTTTGGTAAATTAGTTCTTCTCTTTTATGTTATTCCCTGCAGATTATTTGCATGTTTCACTTGTTCTTTTTATTGCTGCTATTAAAGTCCAACAGCTTCCAGCTATTGAAACAGTTCTGAAGGCCTCAAATAGTAAGAGCGCCCAAAGGGTCCCGCCGATAGATATACTTATTCTCTGTCCCACGCGAGAACTTGCCAGTCAGATAGCTGCTGAAGCTAATGTTTTGTTAAAGTACCATGAAAGCATTGGTGTGCAGACACTAGTTGGTGGAACACGGTTCAAAGAAGACCAGAAACGCCTAGAGTCTTATCCATGCCAGGTATATCTGCGTTTTGTCTATATTAGGACTCTTTTTCAGTTTATGGTAAAAGATGAATTGAACATGGATGATTTTCTCAGAGGCAACTCCCAGGCACTTTGAGGATTACATGCTGAGAAATGCAAACATGTTTCTGTCAAAATGGGTTACAACAAAAGACGTGAAAGTTCTGCCAGATATTTAATGACTTGTAGTGTAGCTTGTATGTGATCTCTGAGTCATTAATAGAAGTTGCTAATGAGATTTAGGAATTGAGACTAGGCACGCTAGCTCAAGCGACCTTTTAGAACTAGTGTTGTTAAACTTGGCCTGGACCTGCAGTTTGACCAGAGAATACAGTAGCCCAGGGCTTGAACTGGCTGTGCCTAGTTGGTTTGTCAAGCAGTTGACCCGGGAAAATCTGCAAAACCCTGCCTGGTTTCTACCTGTGCAACCCGAAGCCATTACTAAATCAGGCAAACATTTTGCTTGCTCGAACTGAAACAGAACCAAGGTAGATTTCCTATGAACAAACTTTTTGTTTCTTCCAATGTACATAGTTAAGAAATCTCATCATGAATACATTAGTTGTCATGATCATATCACTGATGCTGATGCCGAAAGCAATTGAGGATTGTTTTGCGATGTGGAGGGACTGTATGGTTTAAAAGTCTGTAAAGTAAATTTGGGACAGTGCGCCCCTTTGCATAATGTGGTTCCCGTGGAAGGAAAATAGGAGGTGTTGTAGGGAAAAGCTGATGCTGTGTATACTTTAAGATATAACTGCTTAGGTGCCTTTTTTTTGGTTCTTTAAATTGACTTTAAGACCAGTATTTCATAAAGCAATTGTAGGTCCTTCTTTGTACTTGAAAAGGGTTTCTTATGAACCTTTTCTTTTATAAGGTTGTATACCATGCTTGATTTCCTTGTTTTGCATTTGGTCTTTATAACTAGTTAAAAGTTAAAATCTACTTTTAGTTTATTCATTAAACCTATGTTAGATTGATAAACAAGATAGCTCACTGGCTTCATCTTTTGGCTGGGCTTAGCAATCCATGTTTACAAGTTTGAGCATCAGTAGGATGTTAATGCTTTTTTCCTGCAGGAATAGTAACTGTATCAATCTTAAACTAGTTGGGGTTGGCTATAAGAATCCTTGATATTTGTTTCCATTTCGTTGCAAATTTGCATTATTAAATGGTTTGTGTTTTAGGATAATTTAGGGGTTGTCTTACACTAGAGGTTCTCTAATTTTTCTGTTGTCATACAAATCTCTAAACATACCGAACAGCCTTTTCGGCAAACACCTGCCCTAATGTAAATGTATCAACACGGCTAGCCGGCTAGGCCTTAATCTCACTAGTTGATATCACATTTATGGGCCTTTTTGCTACTATTGTCTTCTATTCGTTTCCAAATACGCATGAATTCCTAGAGAGTCTTTAACAACAATTACCCTCCATGTGATTTTAGAGCTAGATAACCAAATGGGGCATTCCAAGACTTGAGGTCGGGAGATGTTTCACCCTAAGCGAGAATATTAATACCAGACCAGATATTATTTCATATGCAGCAATACCAGTATTTTAGGGTCAAAAACTGCTAAAGCTTTGTGAATGTTTCTTCTCTGTCATTTAGCTGAATCTTATGGATTTTGTGCATGTCTGTCTTTCTAATTTCATTGTGGCTAATGCTATTTCTGTAGATTATAGTTGCGACACCTGGTAGATTATTAGATCACATTGAGAACAAGTCTGGCTTCTCTACACGGTTAATGGGATTGAAGATGCTTATACTTGATGAAGCTGACCACTTACTGGACCTTGGGTTCCGGAAAGACATAGAGAAACTTGTTGATTGCTTGCCTCGGAAAAGGCAGTCTTTACTCTTTTCAGCTACTGTCCCTAAGGAGGTTAGAACTTTCCTTGTCTCCCTCTTGTTAATATTATAAAAGGTTGACTGTGGGCTATCAGCCTGTCCTCTAAACAGTCGAAGTGTGTGCAATCTGGTGCTTCACCGCTGTAATAAAAGAAATAGACTTGGTGCTGTGTAATCAAAGAACTTAGGTCAATATAGTGTGTTAGAACTTGTAAACTTCCTGTTGGTTGACCGAAATGTTATGAAAATGCAGGTCCGTCGAGTATCTCAACTTGTTCTGAAAAGGGAACATGGTTATGTTGATACAGTGGGTCTCGGTCTGGAAACGAATCCAAAGGTATGCCTTGATTTTGGTTCTGCTAAAGATACAGAATAGGTTCCTGCTTCTTTACAGAAAATTCAGATCATTAGGTCCTGGATTCAATGTAATTTCTTTATCTGCAATTTGGTTATGTTTTTGAGTTCTGTAATATCTATCGCAAATACATGGGCTCATAAGCAGGTTAAGCAATTTTATGTCGTTGCACCGCATGAACAACATTTTCAACTTGTGCACCATCTTTTGACAAACCATATATCAGAAGTGCCTGATTACAAGGTAATTAGTTCTTATTGTTGGAATTTATTCAAAATTTCGAAGATTTTCTTAATGCCATCTGGTTTGTTGGTTGTGATGTTTATTTTCTCATAGCAATATTGATGTATTGTGAACTTTGGCTGTCATACAGGTTATTGTTTTTTGTACAACAGCAATGATGACATCCCTCATGTTTTCCCTTTTCCGTGAGATGAAAATGAATGTGAGAGAGATCCATTCCCGAAAACCTCAACTTTATCGTACTCGAATCTCGGACGAATTCAAGGAAACAAAGCGTGTAATTCTTATTACCTCCGATGTGTCAGCTCGAGGGATGAATTATCCTGATGTGACACTGGTAATTCAGGTATATGGCAATTCAGAGAGCTTATAATGCACATTGATATTTCTTGAAATTTAAACGTTTATGTTTGAAGAAGAGTTAGATTGCCCATTAACAAGCTAAACGCCTTGTTTTGGGAGAGTTCTTTTGGGATCAATGAACGTGAAAAATGCAGCTGACATAGATCACATGGCTATATATATAATTCTTTTACTAATGTGACATTCTCTAAAAAGAAAGAAAAGATAAGAAAGAAATCTCAATCAAATATATTTCTTGTACCAGTGTGTCAAAGGGTGTCGTCCCATCAAACTTCTTTCACAAAGGAGGTAATACATCAAAGCATAACTCTGAAAGCTTAAGTTGTTTAATCTCCTTTCCCTTCCAATTTTTCTGATAAGTCACTATTTACCTCATTTCTCCTTTAATGTGGTTTCTGCCTATTTGCAAAATGATGATCAATTTGGTGGTATGATAATCAAGGAGTGTGCATCGTGTGGGAACTCATTTTCCTATCTTTCTGGTGGGCTGTTTCCATCCTCCTTCCCTACCCCTCACATTGGAATATCTTCTGTTTATCAGATTGGTATTCCTGTTGATCGGGAGCAGTATATACATCGGCTTGGAAGAACCGGGCGAGAGGGCAAAGAAGGAGAAGGCATCCTGTTGCTTGCACCTTGGGAACAATATTTCTTGGATGACGTGAAAGACCTCCCCATGGAAAACTGGCCAGTTCCACATCTTGATCCTCATGCTAAAGTCAAGGTTTGCAGCTTCATAAACTTATCATTTTCTCTATGCACAGATTGGCCATAGAACTAAATACTCCCCATCTCCCTGGAAAAGAAGAAAGGAAATTTGCTAGATAAAAAGGATCATGATATCAGTGTGCTAGACTTCTGAGTAATTGTTATGAGTTTGTTTAGCACTCCAGATGCTATGGACTTCTCAGGGGCATAATTCCCACGGCCGGCCCACCTATCTGGAAAAAAGCATTATTCATTTACTTTTAGAAATCATTTATGAGCAATTAAATTTTGATGTTGTGAAATTGCAGATAGAAGAAGCAATGGGAAAGATGGATGCTAGTGTCAAAGAAGCAGCTTATCACGCTTGGCTTGGTTATTATAATTCAGTAAGGGAAATAGGCAGAGACAAGACGACGCTCGTCGAGTTAGCTAACCAGTTTAGCGTGTCTATTGGTTTGCAAAAGCCTCCTTCGGTCTTCCGTAGAACAGCTCTAAAGATGGGATTGAAAGATATTCCTGGCATTCGGATACGAAAGTAGCACAAGGTTGTTTGGTTTACGTTAAAAGATATTCTTTGTCAGACCAATTGGTACAAGTTTTGAGCATCCGAAAACACCATTAGCAGGAACTGTATTTGGCCTTTTGACTGTCTATTTAGACATCTTGTGAATGTGTTAAATCTTCTTGAAAATGGATGTAAATGTTAGAGTGCTGAATGAACTGTCTGTAAACCTCCAGCGACAACCTGTTATCTGTTCATCCTTGTCGCATGTTTGACTACTTCGTATAATTTAAATGAATACATGAACCAAAAGATAAAAAGAAGTGCATTATACAATTCAATATTTCCGCTAATCTTGTCAAATTTTTTCTCCTCTTTTCTACTAAGTTAATCTTCTGAACCTACCTCTGGGGATCTGAACCATTTTGATAAGTGCATTTACAAGCAAATTTGTGTGTTAAACTGTTTGAGTGGTGCTCTATGAGGGTATATTTGTCATTTTCAGATAGCCCAAAGTTAGTTCTAATATGCACAGTGGTGTTTCAACGCATATTAATAAGATAATACCTATCAGACGTCTGTCTACCCAACTGCATAAAACTCGGACCAAATTGCCCCGTTTGCTTTGCCCATTGCCCATTTCTAATTCGGAAAAGGTCCAAATGTACCCCGTGCTATGAGAAAATATTTAAATATACCCTTCATTATATTTTTGGTCCAAATATGCCTCTATCGTTTTACTATTGGTTTAAATATGCTCTCTTTCGTTAAGTTTGTCCAAGGTGGACATCCAATCCACGTGGCACTAACATTTGATGAAGTAGGTGGCATGCCCTAACCTATTTTACCCCTCTCCCTTCTTTCTTTCTTTTTTCCACCAAGCTCAGAACACAACAAATGAATCATCGAGAGTCTAAAGATGTTCATAAATAGCAGGATGAAAAGAGCAAAACATGAAATATGGAGATTAATACAGAGAAGCAACAGACAAGTAAGTCATCCTTGAAAGCTCAAGCCAACAATACGAGATTTACAATCACAATAAAGAGACAAATCAGTGATAAAAAAATTGAAGCCTATTTTTTCCCAAGAAACATTTGATGAGGTAAAAGTGCCTCGTGGTTTGAGAGCTAAATTAGGGTAAAAGTTACGGATCATACAGTCATAATAAGATTGATTCCATATTTATGGTTCATAATGCACATCGAGGTGAATTGTTCGTGGTGGCGGTAACGGCGATAATGGTGGAGGGGAAAGAAATTTTAGTGGTGAAAAAAAGAAAGAAAGAAGGGAGGGATAAAATGGGTTAGGGGCACTGAGGTGACATTCAACGTGGTATCCACCTCATCAAATGTTAGTGTCACGTAGATTAGATGTCCATCTTGGACAAACTTAACAGAAGAGGGGTATGTTTGAACCAATAGGATAATGATATGGATATATTTGAACCAAAAGTATAACGAGGGGTATATTTAAACCTTTTCTAATAGTACAAGGATATATTTGGACCTTTTCCGTTTCTAATTCTTCTTGTACTTCCTATCATCATTGTAATCTAATAGGGAAAGCTCAATAAAATCGTATCGTATTTGTCTAAACCCTCTACACAATATATTAGGTACTTTCTTCACTCATTCTACTATCTCTCCAAATCACTTTCTGAGTTTATTTACGTGGGTCCTGAAAAAGAATGAGTTTTGAAAATTGGACTATGCAGAGGGGCCCTTGGGTTCAAAGCCTAGTGAATATTATGCAACATACACTAGAAAAGTAACAAAAGTTGAAAATGAAATGCTGTTTTCTTATGATTCTATTCTCAAACACGCAATCTCTTCCTGCAAACAAAATGAGTGTCTGCAAATTCATTCTATATCCTTCTCCTTTACATAAACTCATAAAATTCCCATATGTTTTTCACTAATAAGTAAACAAAACAAAATAAATACGCATGTGTTATTACAATGAAATAACTTAAATACAGTAACCCCTGCATCCCAAATAGAAAATCAGTGTTGAAAATACAAAGTTCACTACACCTAATTTCCGTATGAATTGGATATTTTCCTTTTCGAAATAGAATTTGTATTTGACCAAAAAGTGTGACTTCCGACAAAATTATTTAATTTATGCAATAAGAGGTTAAATCGTAAAAATTGCGCGGGGCACCCTATTTGGTCGCCCCATTTAACCTATACCCGCTTTTTTAACTTTTTAACTTGTACTCACTTTTTAAATAACTTCAGCTCCCCTTTCCCTCGCTGAGCTGAAGTTCACTAGTTAAGCTGAAGTTCCCAAGTTATAAAGACAACAACTTCAGCATACGGGGCTGAAGTTCCCCAATTACAAAGACAAACTTCAGCTCTGGAGATTGCTATTCCTCCACAACTGAAATAACTAAGTTGAACCACGGCAAGATTACCCTCATATGAATATGTACAAGGAATACCTTTCGGATAGACTAAATCTTCTTTATCAGAATAAGGATCATTGATAATTTTAGCCATTGGACAATCGATTTTGGTAGTGAAAAACTCAACTCCGCGATCATTACAATCAGCAGAGACATTTTCATTCAACTTTCCTGCAAATGGATAATAATGGGATAAAACTTTTGAAAGGGAATTTTCAAGATGTTCAGATATAACGTTACTTGGTTTGTAACTGGGGGAACTTCAGCTCGTATGTTGAAGTTTTTGTCTTTATAACTGGGGAACTTCAGCCCGTATGCTGAAGTTCCCCATTTACAAAGACAAAAACTTCAGCTCTAGAGCTGAAGTTCCCCATTTACTAGAGCTGAAGTTCGCAAGCTATTTCAGGCCCGTCTACTAGAATGCTGAAGTTTTGCGTGATTGCCTTTGCTACTTCAGCCGCGCATGCTGAAGTTATGCGCAAAAGCGGGTACGAATGCAATTTTTTTTACAAAGAGGGTACAAGTTAAAACGTGACACAAAAAGTGGGTACGGATGCAAAAGCCATCTAGTTAAGGATAATAACTCTAGATGCTAATCTCTAAAACACGTAGTATATAAGGACAAATCCCGTAAATGGTTGATGACTATAAGTGCAAAATATTCTTGATGGAAATATAACTGACAATAAATGACAATAAATGTCATTTAAGTAAATAAGGAGAATGATTCACCCAATAATAGATGAGTTGAACGAATATTTCTCCTGACAATGATGAGTGACCGATAGGTCTAAGATTCGTATGAACAATTCTAGGATCTAGTGGAAAGGTGGGGAATAATATGAACAATTTTTTTTTTATCAAAAGTAGTCTTTGTATTTTTGCAAGAGAGAGTCTTCTACTCAAAAGTATTCTTATCAAAATGAATATTACATGCCCCTGTCATTGTCTCTTCTTTCTATATATATGGAGTCTTTTCCTAGGAAATCCTAATAGTACAAATGAAGGGAATATCACTAGAATATTCCCTTTTAATATCCTATCTTAACAAATTAGCCGTTACAAGTCTTATCATCTATAGTCAATTTCGACCTCGACCCTTGTTGACATCTCGACTACGGCCCATGTCGGCATCTCGACCAATGACTTTGCTGCATCTTGAGCGAGCTCGACCAACTCTTTCCTTAATGTCATATTACACTAAATATCCCAGGGATGGATCTTGCCTATACAACTTGCATAGCTAGAAAATACATAAAAATATTATAAATAAAATTGTTGTTAGACTAAATTTTTTAAGAATATATGAAAATCGCAGTAACAAAAGGTATTATTGACTCTCCGAATAGTATACTGGCATATAGTTGGGGTTGAATATTTATAGATTACAATTACCTTGTCATAGAGGTTCATTTTAACTAAATTCTAAAAGTTCTAGTGCTTTGTGTTTACTATGATCAATCATCATATGTAAGACGTAAATTAAAAAAAAATAGAAATGACGAATGAAGCCTTAAATTATCTCTTAACCAGTGTTTAGTTTAAACATCTGGTGCGGGTACCAGGCAAATGTGAGTATTCTTAAAACCCGTTTGGCCATAGATTTTGGCGGCGTTTTGAAAAAAATAAAATTAAAAACAATGTTTGTTCGTGAAATATAATCAGTTTTTCAGAAAAAAAAAAATTCAAAAAAAGTTTCAAATTCCCAAAAATTGGTTTATGGTATTTTTTGGGTGAAATTTTTCCTTCCACTCACAGAATTTCAACTTTTTTTCAAATAAAATATATGTCCAAACACAACTTCAGCTTCCAAAAATTATTTTTCAACATAACTTTAAAAACACAATTTTCAAATTTCAACCAAAATCTATGTCCAAACGCAATCTGTTAGAGCTAATACAAATGAAACTTTTTGAGGGTAGACTTGTCATCTTACACAGGTCAAAATTAGTTTAGTATTATTATATTCCCGGTCCTTTTTCTGCACCATAGGTTTTTCAACGCACAACTCATCAGACTGTACAAGTGAATAAGCTCAGATCACACTGCCCTGTTTTCTTTTGCCAAATTTCTCACTTATTCTGTCTTCTAAATTATCATCAAATCATGAAAACTCAGTACCCTGCTGTGCTATTAATCCTAATCATTCTGAGCCAACTCTCAAGTTGCTGTAACAGCCAAGAAAGTACCATTACAAGCACAGAGCAAATATTCAAAAGAGACTTAGATTCCAGGTTTTCATGGCATCTTTCTGCACCACATCCTAAACCAACAAGACATGAAGTTTTTGACCAAAGCTACGCAGTTTCACATCACGCTGTTCCGGGAGGACCGAACCCTCTGCACAATTGATTTATCTTCTCCACTCATCTTTTACTGTTTCTCCAAAATCTCAGGTTTTGCAGTTAGTGGTGTGAATTGTGATCATGTTCTATTCCTTTGGTTTTATATTGTGGCAATCACAACTTCATACTAGGAAACAATAGAAACTAGTAATGGATAGTCTTCTGTTACATGTTCCAAGTGAATATTGTACATAAATATTTCATTGAACTTAAAAGTTTCTTCTCCTCCTCCTTTCTTTTGCCTTCTGTTTTTGATGTTTTCTGTATTCATTTACCAAATGTATAAAGCTCTGTTTGTACTTCCTTATTTACCAAATGTTTTCTGTGTTCCAAGTAACTCTGTTTGTACTTCCTTATTTTCTATCCTAAGCCTGGTTAAAAAAAAGATAAAGAAATAATAGCCTCACTGGTGGAGAAGCCAGCTGGCTTTTCGATCCATCGGATACATATGATACAAATGCAAAAACAACAAATGCTTACTATAGTACATCATAAGAAGATTATATTAATAAGTCCTCCGAGCAGTCCAACATTTCATTTTTTTTTAGCATTTTCGAGGTGAATCCTCAGACGGATGACAATCTTGATATGAGGCAATTGTTAGTTTCGTACCTGTTACAATATGTCTGCTATGAGAAACAAAAGATGCAAATTATTTAGTGGATATCCCCAAATGAGCTCGACCTTCGACGACTCACAGAATCAAAATTCAGCTCCATATTTTTAATTATACGCATATTTCAGTGAAAAACTTTTCTTTTTCTGCTTTCCCAGGTGTGCATACTTCAGTAGGATGTCTGAATATCTCAACTCATTTTGCTTCCCCACAAGATCTTCTAGTAACTGGATCCTAAAGGCCAAAAGATTATGCACGCCTTTGAGTTTATACAAGGTACCCTATGCATAGCATGTTCATCACACAATTAAAACTGTTTTTATGTAGTGTATTCACTAACTAGATGAGAATACTTCTAGTTCAGTTAGAATAGCAAAGTAACGCAAAAGCCATCAAATATATTCCCAATCATAAAATAATGTGCTTGATGAGAACACGAGCACTGTCTAAGTTATCATGTTAGGAGAAAAAGGGGACCTCCAGTGAATTAAATGCTAACCTGCAGGTTCTCTCTGGAAGAGGGAGCATTGCAATGTAATAAAGGAATCTTCAAAGCCACCACAGTCAGCCAATTTCCAAAATGGGATGTTAAGACGCCTCATATGTAACTCAGGTAATGGAATGAAATTTTGCTACATAAGCTCTGTGCCCACTGGATCAACCGAAAAATGAACAGAGAGATGTTTTTGGACGATTGGCTGAAATTTAGATCCCCACGTCTGCTTTCAATAAGGAATGCGTTCAGATTTTAGAAACTAGAATCATCATCAAGTTATGAAGTTTTGGCCTAAGCTACTTCTAGCTTCTTTTTAAACTTCAAGATCATTATATCAATTATTTGGGGATGTTATGAAAATGATAGTTAGAAGATAATGCCGTTGTATAGGATGTGTATTTTGAAGCATAATCTATCTCACAACCTAAATATTGCAAGAGGCTTTAAAAACCTTAAATCTACAAAAGATAATTTCAACTTATCTGCTAAAGAACAAGTAAGTTTGACAGTGCTTACATTTTTGTATTCTGAACTGTTCATGAACATCTGGAATGCTTCAGCTGATAGATAAATGCACAGTTAGTTGTTGGAAATATTTCAAATTGCAAGTAAAAAGAAAAAGATGAGAGCTCACAAGAGCGAAACCGTATTACTACACCATGAGTATATTCCACACTGGAAATATTAAAAATTGAACCTGAAAAAGAGAAGCAATAATTCTGTGAGGTGCTGGTGAACTGGTAGAGAAAATAAAACCACGGAACAAGTTATGAGAATAGGAAATGTGTATCTGATCAGTGATTGAATAATTGAAAGTAAATGGATTAAAACAATCCTTTCATATTATTAAATATCTCTGAACTCCAAGTTTTTCTTTCCAGATTATGCGTTCTAATGATTTCTATCCTATAAGTCAATTGGGGAACAATCATCAGTAAAACATTCCAGGAATACCAAGAGTAGCCTGAACGATTAAGGATGGGAACTCCATTATCAGCTTTGACAGAGCAAGCAAAGCATCTTCAGCAGGACCATCCAAAGAATTCTTGACAAATGCTATGAGAAGTACAAGCTCCACACCATAGTTGAACTCCTGCCACCCAAACACAGTCAAATATCTCGTGTTGATACCAAAAACCTACCGTCACTCCCTAATGCTCGCTAGCAAGTACTAAAATCACTGAAAGACAGGCAAGATAAAGATAGGTTGGATGAGAAAAAAATGGAAATACAGTTATTAATAGCTCAGAAGACTATTTCTTACAGAATCTGGAAACCACCAAATAATACACATTAAAGATTCAAAAAACTAATGAGAAAGAGGGTAAGCCTCAGTGTTGGGGATCAACAATTAACCTATTCTAGAAGAAGTCTCGAGATTAGCCTGTCCCGCATCAAGTATATAAGAACATAAATAAGTTGGATGGACAAAAAGGAATAACAACTCTAAGACAGCAAATCCAAAAATTCTAATGAGATTCAAGTAAGTGGATATGTTTCAACCTCTCCTTTTCGAAATATTGGCAGTATATCATCTTCTACTTCGGACTCAAAATCGGCATTGACAATTTCCTGTCAACATGTAACCCTAAACGTTCAGAATATGTAGAANTTTGTTCTTTACATGTTAGGGCATACATGGCAGTAAGGCAGTACATGGTCCCTAAGGACTCCTACGTAGAATTGGTTCTCATAGAACTTCAACAGATCCTCTTTTGTCTGAAACCGCATGTAGGTAACATGGCTATACTTATCATCATTCCCACCAGAGATACGCCCTACAGCAGTTAATAGAATGTTAAACAAACATTTAGAGAATAGACACCTCAAAAGGCCTCCTCGGCCCCACTTCATGCAAAACAAACTTGAAAGGAAGACTGAACTGAAGCTTCTCCATTAAGTAACATAAGCTTAGTCATTGTTCAGAATGAGAAACAACTGCATTTAACCCAAGCCATCAAATTATATATCCAAATCACTTTATTCATTTTATGACTCAACATCGGAGAAATTTAAACTTATTCTTTAGAAGAGTTTGCTTTCTGTGTTTAGCTGCCTAGAACTTGACCACATTTGTAGATCTCATATTATGCTTTGTCAACAAAGACATATCAGACCAGACATAAGTGCAACAAATACAAGAACTTGACTAAAATTCCACATAGCGCGAGTAAAGCAAAAACTAACGGCCCTTATCATATCAATGCAGATGTCAAACAAGAAGTAACTATGACCTAGTGAGATGGAAAGAATGCCACGCATTTGATATTGGGTTGTGTACAGGTAATCCAGCATATCTTTCTCCTGTTCTTCAGATAAGTCCTCCTTCCCTTTGATCAAACACACGTGTTCAACTACTTTTCTGCAAGCAACAAGCAGGTATTTTTTTGTCAAGATAAAACTTGAGAAAACAGAATACAGAAAGAAACTGATACTTTATACATTTGGTGAGCTAGTTTTGAGAGAACATACCATGCAACATGAACAAGATCTAAACTACATTCAGGATTGGGGTATATGGGTGAAGAAAATGCTATATTTCCAATAAGCTACAACAACAACAACAACAACAAACCCAGTATGTTTCCACCAGGTGGGGTCTGGGAGGGTAGTCTGTACGCAAACCTTACCCCTACCTAACAGGTAAAGAGGCTGTTTCGAATAAGCTACCAGAAAATATTCCCAAGTAAAACTTCTGTAGGCAGGTTAATTGGTTAAGTTATAAGCAGTTATACAAGAATTCCTAGAACTTCCACCCTAATGAAAACTCTCTTATAATTAACCTCATCTTTCTTTGAAAGTATTACTAAATGTGCAACTCGGAGCCAAAAATGAACAAAATGCAAAGCAAAACAAATTCTAGACTACATATGGGAGAGGACTATCACAATCAAGAATTGCTAAGCTAAGATAAGCGACGCAAGACTTTTTTATAACCGAGAAACCCTAGGGCCAATGGGGCATGGTACAAGAATTCTCCACTCAGCGATAGATTCTAACCCATGACTTGTGCCTAACCTACATGTCCTACGCTGCGTTCTTACCACTAGGCCAAAGCCCTGGGGCAGCAAAGCAAGACTTGTTAAGTTCTAAATAATCAAGATAAGTATAAAACAGTGCAAGCTGTAAGACAAAACGAAATGCAGAATCTTTCCAGTTGTTATCAACTTAAAAGTCAGATAATATTTAATGTCCTTTTCTCCTTTAACATTATATTTTACATAAGTACACCAGAAAGACCATTGTACATAAGGCAACTTATCCTTGATTAGAAAAACATTTAAATTATAAAAGAAAAGGTGTGAAGACCAGGAGATTATCACTAAGTCATATGCTGATTAAAAGGAGTCACGCAATAGTACTACATTCCTGTCTCATATTATCAATTTGTTACTGAAGAACACATATGATTTTTTTTTATACAGCCAAGTCATAAGTCAGTATCTGTATAAACTTAAACAACAGATAAATCGCAAGAACCTTTTCCGTTTGGCGTCATTACCAAAGCTTCGTTGTTCAGAAGCTGAGCATATTACAATGCGATTATTGGTTCGCAACCCATGATTTGCCTTCAAAATACTACCTAAAGCTGCAACCTCGGAGGAAACAAAGGAATTAACAGTTACCGTCTGCAGTTAACAAACTGAAATTTGAAAAATCCATTTAATGCAGTGATTGATTAGTATAGTATTTGACACGAAATTACCATTCCATTTGGGGTTCTTCTTAAATGGAAAAGGACTGAAATTGAAGGGCTTTGACGTGGGAGAAGAAGCTAGGGTTGATGAGGTGTTACTATTGAAAAAGATATTTGTGAGAGGAGAAACGATGGTTTGAGTATGAATAATCTGCATTTTGCCGCTGTATCTGTTGTGTGGAGTAGTGGGAGCCCAACGCTCGATTCTCTCATTTAAAAGAAAGTGATTTTGGTGAACAAAAGTAGAGATTACTTGGGAAAGTGAAACGGGTGGACTAGGAAAAACCGTCATTTAAAAAGAGCGAACTAGACTAGATTCGCGCTAAATACCTTTTCTTCTTCTTCTTCTTCTTCTTCTTTTTAACT
>MDKI01016293.1:0-11616 GCA_005239505.1 Nicotiana paniculata
TTCTTACATTTGATAATAAAACTCATAAAAGAAGGTAATTAAAATAATTGAAAACAAGTTAAATTTGCTTACAAATAAATTTGAGAAGAAATGACTTTTGAGAAATCGCCTCCAAGAAGTATAGGGTTGAGATCCTGTCACATGCATATACGCTCTCCAACTCGTATGGAGACCCTGTCACATGCATATATGCTCTCCACCTCGTATATGCATCACTCCCGCATGTAGTAAATAATATTATTTAGTAGGAAAATTTCCTTCAACAAACTAGGGAAGACACTTACCTCTTTCCGGAACACAATGAACATCCAACACGAGTTTTCCTTTAGAAAAAGCTTCCAAACAAATTGAATCTACTCAAATATCGTTCAAACAATTCAAAACAAGCTTTAAAAACTAACCACGAATGAAAAATGTTCGATTTTGATCATAATTGGAAAAGTCGACAAAAAAATAACCCGAGCCCATGTGGTCGAAATTCGATATTCGGACCAAATCTCGATTACCCATTCACCCTCGAGCCTGGATATGTGATTTGTTTCGAAAATAGACTACAATTTGAGGTCTAAATCTCAATTTTACAAATTTTCTAAATTCTACCCAAAATCCCTAATTTCTACTTCGAAATTCATACATTTGATAATAAAACTCATAAAAGAAAGTAATGAAAATTAATTGAAAACAAGTTAGACTAGCTTACCAATGAATTTGAGAAGAAATGACATTTCAGAAATCGCCTACATGAAATCTAGGGTTGAGACCCTGTCACATGCATATACGCTCCCCACCTCATATGGAGATCCTGTCACATGCATATACGCTTTCCACCTCGTATATGCATCACCCCAGCATGAAGTAAACAATATTATTTAGGAGGAAAAATCCCTCAACAAACTAGGCAAGACACTTACCTCTTTCCGGCACACAATGAACATCCCAGTGCGACTTTTCCTTTAGAAAAAGCTTCCAAACAAACTAAATATAGTCAAATATCATTCAAGCAATTCAAAACAACCTTTAGAAACTATTTTGATCATAATTGGAAAAGTTAACAAAAAGTCAACCTGAGCCCATGTGGTCGAAATTCGAGATTCGAACCAAATCTCGATTACCCTTTCACTCTCGAGCCCGAATATGTGATTTGTTTGGAAATTTTGATCGCAATATGAGATCTAAATCTCAATTTTATAAAATCCCTAAATTCAACCCAAAGTCCCTAATTTCTACTTTTAAATTCATATATTTGATAATAAAACTCATAAAAAAATAAATTAAAATTAATTGAAAACAAGTTAAAGTTGCTTACCAATGAATTTGGGAAGAAATGACTTTTCAGAAATCGCCTCCATGAAGTGTAGGGTTGAGATCCTGTCACATGCATATACGCTCTCCAACTCGTATGGAGACCATGTCACATGCATATATGCTCGCCACCTCATATATGCATCACTCGCGCATGTAGTAAACAATATTATTTAGTAGGAAAAATTCCATCAACAAACTAGGGAAGACACTTACCTCTTTTCGGAACACAATGAACATCGAACACGACATTTTCTTTAGAACAAGCTTCCAACCCAATTGAATCTAGTGAAATATCGTTCAAACAATTCAAAACAAACTTTGGAAACTATCCACGAATGAAAAATATTCGATTTTGATCATAATTGGAAAAGTCAACAATAAATCAACCCGAGCCCATGTGGTCAAAATTCGAGATTCGGACCAAATCTCGATTACCCATTCACCCTCGAGCCTGGATATGTGATTTGTTTAGAAAATCGACCGCAATTTGAGGTGTAAATCTCAATTTTAAAAAATTCCCAAATTCTACCCAAAATCCCTAATTTCTACTACCAAATTCATACATTTGATAATAAAACTTATAAAAGAAAGTAATAAAAATTAATTGAAAAACAAGTTAAAGTTGCTTACCAATGAATTTAAGAAGAAATGACTTTTCAGAAATCGCCTCCATGAAGTCTAAGGTTGAGACCGTGTCACATGCATATACGCTCTCAACCTCGTATGGAAATCCTGTCTCATGCATATACGATTTCCACCTCGTATATGCATCACCACAGCATGAAGTAAACAATTTTATTTAGTAGGAAAAAATCCCTCAACAAACTAGGCAAGACACTTTCCTCTTTCCGAAACACAATGAACATCTCAGCACAACTTTTCCTTTAGAACAAGCTTCCAAACAAACTAAATATAAGCAGATATCATTCAAGCAATTCAAAACAACCTTTAAAAACTATCCACAAATGAAAAAAGTTCGTTTTTTATCATAATTTGAAAAGTCAACAAAAAGTCAATCTGAGCCAATGTGGTCGAAATTCAAGATTCGAAAAAAATCTCGATTACACATTCACTCTCGAGCCCGAATATGTAATTTTTTTCGAAATTCGATCGCAATATGAGATCGAAATCTCAATTATACAAAATCCCTAAATTCTACCTAAAGTTCCTAATTTCTAGTTTTAACTTCATACATATTATAATAAAACTCATAAAAAAAGAAATTAAAATTAATTGAAAACAAGTTAAAGTTGCTTGCCAATGAATATGGGAAGAAATGACATTTCAGAAATCGCCTCCATGAAGTGTAGGGTTGAAATCTTGTCACATGCATATATGCTCTCCAACTCGTATGGTGACTGTGTCACATGCATATATGCTCGCCACTTCATATATGCATCACTCCCGCATGTAGTAAACAATATTATTTAGTAGAAAAAATTCCCTCAAAAAACTAGGGAAGACACTTACCTCTTTCCGTAACACAATGAACATCCAACACGACTTTTCCTTTAGAATAAGCTTCCATACCAAACAAATCTGAATTTTACAAAGTCCCTAATTTCTACTTTGAAATTCATACATTTGATAATAAAACTCATAAAAGAAAGTAATTAAAATTAATTGAAAACAAGTTAAAGTTTCTTACCAATAAATTTGAGAAGTAATGATTTCTTAGAAATCGCCTCTATGAAGTGTAGGGTTCAGATCCTGTCACATGCATATACGCTCACCAACTCGTATGGAGACCCTGTCACATGCATATATGCACGCCACATCGTATATGAGATCTAAATCTGATATAAGTTAAAGTTACTTACCAATGAATTTGAGAAGATATGACTTTTCAGAAATCGCCTCCATGAAATCTAGGTTTGAGACAATGTCACATGCATAAACCACCTCCATTTCGTATGGAGATCCTGTCATATGCATATATGCTTGCCACCTGGTATATGCATCACCCCAGCATGAAGTAAACAATATTATTTAGTAGGAAAAACTTCCTCAACAAACTAGGCAAGACACTTACCTCTTTCCGGAACACAATGAACATCCCAACACGACTTTTCTTTTAGAACAAGCTTCCAAACAAACTAAATATAGTCAAATATCATTCAAACAATTCAAAACAACCTTTAGAAACTATCCACAAATGAAAAAAGTTTGATTTTGATAATAATTGAAAAAGTCAACAAAAAGTCAACATGAGCCCATGTGGTGGAAATTCGAGATTCGAACCAAATCTCGATTACCCATTCACTATCGAGCCCGGATATGTGATTTGTTTCGAAATTCGATCGCAATATGAGATCTAATCTCAATTTTACAAAATCCCTAAATTCTACCCAAAGTCCCTAATTTGTACTTTAAATTCATAAATTTGATAATAAAACTCATAAAAGAAATTAATTAATATTAATTGAAAAAAAAATTAAAGTTGCTTACCAATAAATTTGAGAAGAAATGACTTTTCAGAAATCGCCTCCATGAAGTATAGGGTTCAGATCCTGTCACATGCATATACGCTCTCCAACTCATATGGAGACCCTGTCACATGCATATATGCTCGCCACCTCGTACGATCACTCCCGCATGTAGTAAACACTATTATTTAGTAGGATAAATTCCCTCAACAAACTAGGGAAGACACTTACCTCTTTCCGGAATACAATGAACATCGAACACGACTTTTCCTTTAGAACAAGCTTCTAAACCAATTGAATCTAGCCAAATATCGTTCAAACAATTCAAAAGAAGCTTTAGAAACTATACACGAATGAAAAATGTTAGATTTTTATCATAATTGGAAAAGTCAATAAAAAATCAACCTGAGCCCATGTGGTCGAAATTTGAGATTCTGACAAAATCTCGATTACTCATTCACCCTCGAGCCTGGATATGTGATTTGTTTCGAAAATCGATCGCAATTTGAGGTCTAAATCTCAATTTTACAAAATTCCTAAATTCTAACCAAAATCCATAATCTCTACTTCGAAATTCATACATTTGATAATAAAACTCATAAAAGAAAGTAATAAAAATTAATTGAAAACAAGTTAAAGATGCTTACCAATGAATTTGAGAAGAAATGACTTTTCAGAAATCGCCTCCATGAAATTTAGGGTTGAGACCCTATCAATTGCATATACGCTCTCCACCTCGTATGGAGATCCTGTCACATGCCTATACACTTGCCACCTCGTATATGCATCACCCCAGCATGAAGCAAACAATATTATTTAGTAGGAAAAAATCCCTTAACAAACTAGGCAAGACACTTACCTCTTTCCGGAACACAATGGACATCCGAGCGTGGAATTTCCTTTAGAACAAGCTTCCAAAAATACTAAATATAGTCAAATATCATTTAAGCAATTCAAAACAACCTTTAGAAACTATCCACAAATGAAAAAAGTTCGATTTTGATCATAATTGGAAAAGTCAACAAAAAGTCAACCTGATCCCATGTGGTCGAAATTCGAGATTCGAACCAAATCTCGATTACCCATTCACTCTACATCCCGAATATGTCATTTGTTTCGAAATTCGATCGCAATATGAGATCTAAATCTCAATTTTACAAAATCCCTAAATTCTACCCAAAGTCCCTAATTTCTACTTTGAAATTCATACATTTGATAATAAAACTCATAAAAGAAAGTAATTAAAATTAATTGAAAACAAGTTAAAGTTTCTTACCAATGAATTTGGGAAGAAATGACTTTTCAGAAATCGCCTCCATGAAGTGTAGGGTTGAGATCCTGTCACATGCATATACGCTCTCCAACTCGTATGGAGACCCTTTCATATGCATATATGCTCGCCACCTCGTATATGCATCACTCCCGCAGGTAGTAAAAAATATTATTTAGTAGGAAAAATTCCCTCAACAAACTAGGGAAGACACTTACCTCTTTCCGGAACAAATTGAACATCCAACACGACTATTCCTTTAGAACAAGCTTCCAAACCAACTGAATCTAGTCACATATCGTTCAAACAATTCAAAACAAGCTTTAGAAACTATCCACGAATGAAAAATGTTCGATTTTAATCATAATTTGAAAAGTCAACAAAAAATCAACTCGTGCCCATGTGGTTGAAATTCGAGAATCGGATCAAATCTCGATTACCCATTCACCCTCGAGCCTGGATATGTGATTTGTTTCGAAAAACGACCGCAATTTGAGGTCTAAATCTCAATTTTACAAAATTCCTAAATTCTACCCAAAATCCCTAATTTCTACTTCGAAATTCATACATTTGATAATAAAACTCATAAAAGAAACTAATAAAAATTAATTGAAAACAAGTTGAAGTTGCTTACCAATGAATTTGAGAAGAAATGACTTTTTAGTAGTCTCCTCCATGAAGTCTAGGGTTGAGACCCTGTCAGATACATATACGCTCTCCACCTCGTATGGAGATCCTCTAACATGCATACATGCTTGCCACCTCGTATATGCCTCACCCTAGCATGAAGTTAGGAAAAAATTCCTCAACAAACTAGGCAAGACACTTACCTCTTTCCGGAACACAATGAACATCCCAGCGCGACTTTTCTTTCAGAACAAGCTTCCAAACCAACTAAATATAGTCAAATATCATTCAAGCAATTCAAAACAACCTTTAGAAACTATCCACAAATAAAAAAAGTTCGATTTTGATCATAATTGGAAAAGTCAACAAAAAGTCAACCTGAGCCCATGTGGTCGAAATTCGAGATTCGAACCAAATCTCGATTACCCATTCACTCTCGAGCCCGAAAATGTGTGATTTGTTTCAAAATTCGATCGTAATATGAGGTCTAAATCTCAATTTTACAAAATCCCTAAATTCTACCCAAAGTTCCTAATTTCTACTTTGAAATTCATACATTTGATAATAAAACTCATAGAAGAAAGTAATTAAAATTAATTGAAAAAAAGTTAAAGGTTCTTACCAATGAATTTGGGAAGAAATGACTTTTCATAAATCGCCTCGATGAAGTGTAGGGTTGATATCTTGTCACATGCATATACGCTCTCCAACTCGTATGGAGACCCTGTCACATGCATATATTCTTGCCACCTCGTATATGCATCACTCCCCCATGTATTAAACAATATTATTTAGTAGGAAAAATTCCCTCAATAAATTTAGGCAAGACACTTACCTCTTTCTAAAACACAATGAGCATCCCAACGCAATTTTTCCTTTAGAACAAGCCTCCAAACAAATTGTATCTAGTAAAATATCGTTCAAACAATTCAAAACAAGTTTTAATCATAATTGGAATGAAAAAGTTTTAAACTATCCAAGAATGAATGAGGTTTGATTTTGATCATAATTCGAAAAGTCAACAAAAAGTCAACCCGAGCGGATGTGGTTGGAATTCGAGATTCGGACCAAATCTCAACTACCTATTCATCCTCGAGCCCGGATATGTGATTTGTTTTGAAATTCGACTGCAATTTGAGATCTAAATCTCAATTTTTCAAAATTCCTAAATTCTACCGAAAATTCCTAATTTCTACTTTGAAATTCATACATTCGATAATAAACTCTCAAAAGAAAGTAATTAAAATTAATTGAAAACAAGTTAAAGTTTCTTACCAATGAATTTGGGAAGAAATGAAGTCTAGGGTTGAGATCTAGTCACATGCATATACGCTCGCCACCTCGTATGGTGACCCTGTCACGTGCATATATACTCTCCACCTCGTATATGCATCAACCCCGCATGTAGTAAACAATATTATTTAGTAAGAAAAATTTCTTCGATAAATCTAGGCAAGATACTTACCTCTTTCAGGAGCACAATAAACATCCCAACATGACTTTTCCTTTAGAACAAGCTTCCAACCAATTGAATCTAGTCAAATATCGTTCAAACAATTCAATACAAGTTTTAGAAACTATCCACAAATGAAAAAGGTTCGATTTTGATCATGTGGTCGAAATTCGAGATTCAGACCAAATCTAGAGTACCCATTCACCCTCGAACCCGGATGTGTGGTTTGTTTCGAAATTCGACCAAATTGAGGTCTAAATATCAATTTTACAAAATCTCTAAATTCTACCTAAAATCCCTAATTTCTACTTTGAAAATTCATACATTTGATAATAAAACTCATAAAGAAAGTAATTAAAATTAATTAAAAATAAGTTAAAGTTGCTTACCAATGAATTTAGGAAGAAATGACTTTTCAGAAATCGCCTCCATGAAGTCTAGGGTTGAAAATGGTGAAAAATAAGCTAAGTCTCGAAATCCCCACATTTTACCCAGCTGCAAATGTCGTAGTTGTGAACTCTTGTTCGCAATTACGACCATCGCAAAAGTGAATCACTGTTCGCATGTCTAAGCATCATAAATATTACAAATGCAAGAAATACCTCGTATTTGCAAAGTTTCTATCTTTGCAAATGTGGTCCAAGCTTCGCTTTGCGAGCTTCCCTAATCTGGACAGTGTCACAAATGCAGCAAAAAAGTCTCAAATGGGAATAACCCACATATAAAAAATGAGCCTCAGACTTCGCATTTGCAAAGTCTCATGCCCCTTCCCAGTATCGCAAATGCGATCATTGTCCTCGCAAATGCGAGATCTACAAACATTATGCACCAGCATTCCTCAATACTCCAAAATTATTCTGTAACACATCTGAAACTCAACTGATCCCCTTGGACTCCAAATCGAACAAGTACACAAGTGTAATAACATCATACAAACTCGCTCGTTAGCTTAAATAATTAAAATAACATCAAATATCAAGAATTGACCATTAAAGATCAAGAATTTTCAAGTTAAAACTCATTTCTCAATTTTTTACATAATACATTGTAACGCGCTCAGGTCAACTGATACCCCAACTAGAGATATGTGAAAGTCCAAAAATATTATACTACGAACCTATCGGAATCGTCAAAATACTGATCCGAAATCGTTTACCAAAAATATGACCGTGGTCAACTCTGGTTATTTTTAAAGTCAAAAATTATATTTTCTTCAAAATTTTACGTATAAGTTTTTTGAAAAACGACACAGACCACGCACGTAAATTATAAATTACCAAATAAAGCTACAAGATTAGAACACATAAAAGAAAGGTAGTACTTAAGGAAAGAAATCTAGTTTTCTTATACTTATTTTATTATCTAAGATTATGAGATCTTTAAGGGATATATTCTGCACCAAAATTGGTGAAAATTAAATAAGTTTTTTGCTGCAAATGAATTATAATTGGAGTAGAAAACAAATAAAAAAAATTGTATTGTCATATATGGTAAGTTCTTTATAAAGCATGTCTCTTATTACTTGTTTCCTTTTATAATTTGAATTCTTTATGCTACCAACGTGTTACCTATATAGAGTCTAAGTTACTTCATCGTAGGCATGAACTTCCAGAATGTGCAGAAGAACTAGATTAGAGAACATATTCTTTAATACAGTGTCAAATTCATTGTGTTTAGACTAGTTCATTGTATTACGCTTATTAAGTGGTAATCTTATTTATTTATACAAGAAGCATTTCAAGAGGTTTTTCTCTATGAGTGAATTCAAGTCTTAGACTAAATTTAGCTTGAGCATTTTGCTACAATCAGAGTAGTTGTAGGCAGTCAAGTGTCTAGGATTTAGTGTCTCAGGCTATAAGAGTTTTGTAACCTGAAACTACTCATTATTTTTATGAGGTTTTTGTGAGAAATTCCTGAAGTGGGTAGTAGTTTTTACTCATGTAAAAATCTCCTGTGTATTAAATTTAGCACTTTATTATTTCAATTCTTTAACAAATGAGCAGATATAAGAACCAAGTTTGTGCAGGTATCTAAGTGGTGCACCAATCTAACGTTTCCTACGTTGGTCGCTTTGATTATCCACAAAATTATGTAAACCCTGTTTAGAACCAATAAACATATATATATGTTTTCCTTCATGTCATCATAAGTTCCAGGTAATGTTAGTGAAGTTTCTTGTTTTAAGGTCCCATAAGTTTTGAACATCAATCACGACTAATCACGTTCGTTTGTACTGACTTGATTAAAGTATTCCTAAAATGTAAATAAACCCACATGAAGTTGAGAAAGTAGTTGGGACATGATAATATATGTGTAATTATATTATTTTGGAAGTGGTTTAAATTATAAAAGAGTATGGAAAGAGAGAAAAATGAGGTTAGAAAAAAGGACCCCGACCACAAGGCTCTCTCGCAATCCTCTCGCGTCACAATAGAAGATACCCCAGCCAATAATGCCTGGTAGCATAAAGTTTGAACCGTCGTGAGACCATCACGCTAGTACCGGTAAGGTTTATGTGAACTCATAGACCTCTCTTAAAACCATATACATGACTTTACTTGGATATGTGCCCTCACGCTCAATAGAACACTTTGTTGCATTGGTTGATGCGTGCATTTTTTCCCTTAGGTCATGGGTTTGAATCCCATGTCGTTCTTCCTATTCTGTTTCTTTTTCTCCCTTTTGTTCTTTTCTTTTTGGACTACTTTTTGAACTATGTTTAATTGAATTCCCATTTTTCTGTTTTCGTTTTTTGGTCTTTCTTTTGCCTTTTTTTTGTATCGTTCATTCTTGGAGTTTGAAAAAGCCAAATAATCGAAATTTTAAATTAGTTTTGGAAACTTGTCAATTTCAAGTTCTCACATCTCTTCATTTATCATATTCCATTTGAAAGGTTATTTGTTTTGCTACATGGAGCTAAGGAATTTGTAACTATTTATTATGGCGCTATTATTGATCATTTTTCAACGTTGGAAAACTATTCAAGGACAATAATAAAGGAAACAATGTTTATTTGTAATACTAGTATTGACCGTAGTTTACTCGTCTAATTGTTATCATGGCAATAGAATATATCAAAGCAAACGACATATGCAATTTAGTTGGATCTAAAAATGGGTACGAACATTCGTTATGAAATCATAAAAAGAAGATCAAAAGATAGTAGTGCATTCATTCTCCTAAAATTATGGATCTCCTTCTGAGGCTATACCAAAATTTGTGTTGTCTCCAGTCCAAACGACCAAATGCATTACAACATGTCAAATCTTGGCTTTTATTTGAGGACATATAACTAAGATATCTACTAAAAGAGCCATGTTTTTAGTTTGGAAGTGTAAAAAATATTTTCAAAGTGGTCACATCTCACATGCCTAAGGTCCAATAGCATAAGAAAAAGATATATAGTAGTATCTCATGAATTATGTCCCATGTGCAGACACCCTCAACTCCAGCCAAGGGCAACCCCTGATGACACGTGGACATGTACACTTGGCCTATGATAAAAAGTCATGATCCACTTCACGTGAAGTCCCCTCTCCTTTTGTTTTCTTGGCACACTATGGAGGGGACCTCTCTCTTTATTTCTTATCCATAGCAACAATTGGTACCAAACTAATAAGGTAGTTGAAGCTTGCAGTGGTTGAAGTAGATGTCATATTTTTCATCATATATAATAATGATTGCAATCATCATTTGACTGCAAAAGGATATTAAGTAGATTTTTATTTTTGTCTCAATGGCGTTAAGTTTGCTGTATTGCTTTTGTTGATTTAATTAAATATGGTTTGTGAATAGAAACTCTGCAACGTTCACTGAATTTATTGTTTAGGAAAAATTTGGCCGCACGTGACACTGCTAAAAATCCAGCAAAAAGCGACCAAAAATTTACGACCAAAATTGGTCTATCAAAAATAGCGACCAAACTAAAATGGATAAAATAATTAAAAAATAATTGTAAATAAATTAGAGACAAAAGTTGGTCACTTTTTGGTCGATAATGTGGTAAAAATGTTGACCGGACTAGTCAGACTTGCTTGGTCAAAGAAATATTAAAATTAGCGACCAACTTTGATCGCCAAAGTAGGACCCAGTTATAAAATTTTTAATAATTATATTATTATCTTAAAAAATTATAAAATTTAAATAAATAAAATTTCATATTAGCGACCAAAGTTGCTCGCTTATGGAAGTGGAAGAAAATAGAGACCAACTATGGTCGCTAATCTAGGACCCAGATATAAAATTTTATTAATTATATTATTATTTAAAAAAATTATAAAATATAAATAAATATAATTTAAAATTAGCGACCAAAGTTGGTCGCTTAAAAAATGGGAAGCAGATAGAGACCAATGTTGGTCGCTAATCTGGGACCCAGTTCTAACGTTTAACAATTATGTTATTATTTTAAATATTTTATAAAATATAAATTAAATCTGTTGGTCGCTAATTTTGATTTCTGTATAAAAAGAGACCAAAGTTGGTCTCTTTTCAGGACAACATTGATCAAAATTAAATATCATACTATCTAAATA
>ML360831.1:0-32489 GCA_005239505.1 Nicotiana paniculata
AATTAGATAAATAATTAATAACAATAGCTAATAATCATATAAAATGAAATTAAGGCTAAATAGGTGAAATTAAGGTAATTAATTAATATAGAAAATATAAAAATGAATATTTATTGATTTAAAATGGCATAAAATGTACAATTAGGCTATAATTGCAAAATTGTTGTAATTATAGCCAAATAACGCCAAATTTGCTAATTTGTGAAATAATTAATCCTAATAGGATTAAAAATGATATATTGAGCTAGGAAATATTTTGAAATTATTTGTAATGTAATTTATGAATAATTATAAAATACTAAAGAGATGGGAAAAAAATTGATAAAAATATGGAAAATAAGGGAAAAATACCATTCATTATGAAAAGTGATTTTGAAGGCATATATGTAAATTTAAAAAAAATAGTTTGAGGAAAAATTGGGTATCAACAGTTGCCCCTCTTTATCCGGGAAGGATGGAAGAGTTGTTGGGTAAAGACGACCAATTTTGACCGAGCGAAGCGGTTTGAAGAGGTTTAGGCCGCCTGGTTTCTGATTTGCCTACATATCCTTGGTTTTAATGGAATCAAGCCGTATGTAGTTCAAGGTAGTTAGAAGAACTGGAGCGGGATCACTCCCGTCGTGATGGTTGTTGCTTGTCAGGTTACCTGCAAATGAGTAATACAAGCATATCGTGCGTAATTTAAACATGATGCCAATTCCCATTGGACTATGAATGTTATCTTTGGACGGTTAAGGATGACGTATTTAGACCATGATGTCCCGGGCCATGAATTGCTTGATGCAGGATTCGCAGATCATGAAATGATGTTCTCGGGCCATGAAGATGGTGCTTCCAAACCATGATGCCTTTGAAAAATGATATGCAAACTGATACAAAAGAGATCCTCAGGCCATGACATGGTGTTCTCGGGCCATGTAGATGGTGCCTCCGAACGCTGAAACCTTTGGATAAGTTGGCGATATTTCAGCCCATGAAGATGCAATAGCATGATACTGACAAGACAGAGCTTAGTCTTGCGAATTAAAGAGGCAAAGCTTAGCCCAAAAAGAAAGCGCAGTAAATAATGCTAGAGTAGCCTTATGCAAGATGCGAATGCAGATGGAGGTAGCGTTTAACCTCGGAAGGCAGAAAGGTAGCCTTATGCAAGATGCGAATGCAGATAGAGGTAGCGTTTAACCTCAGAAGGCAGAAAGGTAGCCTTATGCAATATGCGGATGCAGATAGAGGTAGCATTTAACCTCGGAAGGCAGAAAGGTAGCCTTATGCAAGATGCGAATGCAGATGGAGGTAGCATTTAACTTGGGAAGGCAGAAAGGTAGCCTTATGCAAGATGTGAATGCAGATGGAGGTAGCGTTTAACCTCGGAAGGCAGAAAGGTAGCCTTATGCAAGATGCGAATGCAGATGGAGGTAGCATTTAACTTGGGAAGGCAGAAAGGTAGCCTTATGCAAGATGTGAATGCAGATGGAGGTAGCGTTTAACCTCGGAAGGCAGAAAGGTATCCTTATGCAAGATGCGAATGCAAATGGAGGTAGCATTTAACCTCGGAAGGCAGAAAGGTAGCCTTGTGCAAGATGCGATTGCAGATGGAGGTAGCGTTTAACCTCGGAAGGCAGAAAGGTAGCCTTATGCAAGATGCGAATGCAGATGGAGGTAGAGTTTAACCTCGGAAGGAAGAAAGGTAGCCTTATGCAAGATGCAAATGCAGATAGAGGTAGCGTTTAACCTCGGAAGGCAGAAAGGTAGCCTTATGCAAGATTTAAGGAATGGCAACATAAATTCTTAGCTGGTGTTAAATTGCAGTAGAACATTGTGATAATGGACCATTGTTTGTGCTGATAATAAATGTTGGCATGACGAGTTTGAGGAACGATGTCTGTCCTTTGAGCGGATAATATGTTTTGGGGATTTTGTAATTTTGTGCCTGCATCCAAAGAAAGATCATGAGTTTTGTAAAGGGGAAAGATTAATTCGCATTCCTGCTGGCTTTGCTTGGCTCGTTTGCTTGATCATGATGATATTGTCTGTATCATTGGCGTAGTGTTCGCTAAACAAGATGCTTCAGAAAAAATAAATATGCATGATTTTGTAAGATATAATATATAATCTAAAATAGTTTTAGATGAACCGACGACATGACACAGCTTGAGACATTGCAACCTATCCCTCCTCAAAATTCTGCCCCAGTTTGCTGGGTGGACGCCTCCGACTGCTGCTCGCGCAGCGATTGGCTGAACTTTCTTCAGAATTTTGAGTCCTTCTCAAAATTCTGCCCCAGTTGGCTGGGTGAATGTTTGTGGACTGCTACTCGCTTCAGAATTTTGAGGGTCCTCCTCAAAATTCTGTCCCAGTTTCCAATTGCGGGGAAAAATAGATTTTTATTGAATTGTGACCGAACCCATAGGGCTTCCTACGTATCCCCTCTTAAACGGGAATCAGGTCAGACGTAGTTCAATTTACATCACTGAGAAAGCATAAAGATTACACATAGTAGCGATTGACTGCATCTGAATTAATCGGTTTCAGCCAAACTTCTCTGTCCATTTCTGCAAGTATGGGTGCTCCTCCAGTCAGCACTCTATGAACCATGTACGGACCTTGTCAGTTGGGAGAGAACTTCCCCTTGGCTTCATCTTGATGCGGAAAGATTTTCTTTAACACCAGCTTCCCTGGTGTGAATCGTCTCGGCTTGACTTTCTTGTTGAAGGCCCTGGCCATTCTATTCTGATATAGTTGACCATGACATACTGCATTCATTCTCTTCCCGTCTATGAGGGCTAATTGCTCATAATCTGCGTCGCTGAGCTCAGCTTCCTGTATAATTCTTAGAGATGGAATCTCTACTTCGGCAGGAATAACAGCCTCTGTACCATAAACTAGCATATAGGGAGTTGCCCCTGTTGATGTGAGGACATTGGTGCGGTATCCCAATAAAGCGAATGATAACTTTTCATGCCACTGCTTGTGCCTTTCTATCATCTTCCTTAGTATCTTCTTGATGTTTTTGTTAGCGGCCTCTACTGCTCCATTCATCTGAGGTTTGTATGCTGTGGAATTTTTGTGTTTGATCTTGAAAGTTTCACACATAGATTCGGTGATGATTGACTCTGGAACTCCGAACCGACAAACAATGCGGTCGCGGACAAAGTCCCCACGACTTTCTTAGTAACTGCTTTGTAGGAGGCTGCTTCAACTCATTTAGTGAAGTAGTCAATGGCGACCAGAATGAACATGTGGCCATTAGAAGCGGCAGGCTCGATTGGTCCAATAACATCCATACCCCAAGCAGCGAACGACCATGGTGAGCTTGTTGCATTGAGCTCACTCGGGGGCACCTTTATCATATCTCCATGTATCTGGCAGCGGTGGCACTTCTGAACATACTGGATGCAATCCGTTTCCATAGTTATCCAAAAGTAACCAGCTCGGAGTATCTTCTTTGCTAGAACAAAACCATTCATATGTGGGCCACAGGTCCCAACATAAATTTCTTCCAGCAATTTTGATGCTTCCTTTGCGTCAACACACCTTAATAAACCCAACTCGGGAGTCCTCCTATATAAGATTCCTCCGTTGTGGAAGAAACTGTTGGACAATCTCCGAAGTGTGCATTTCTGAGTGGAATTTGCAAGCTCAGGGTATTCTCCTTTTTTCAAGTACTCATCCATGTCATGAAACCAAGGATTTCCGCCTACTTCTTCTTCGACATGGGCACAGTAAACTGGCTGATTATGGACCTTTATAGGAATAGGGTCAATGAAATTCTTGTCCGGATGCTGGATCATTAAGGAAAAAGTAGCTAATGCATAGGCGAACTCATTCTGGGTTCTGGGGACGTGCCGGAACTCTATTTTTGTGAACCTCTTTCTCAATTCCTGTACGTGGTGCAGATACGGCAGTATCTTGGAATTCTTTGTTGCCCACTCTCCGTGTACCTTATGTACCAATATGTCTGAATCACCAATCACTAACAGCTCCTGGACGTTCATGTCAATGGCCATATTGAGCCCTAAGATGCAGGCTTCATATTCATCCATATTGTTGGTGCAAGGGAACCTGTGTTTGGCGGATATCGGATAATGCTGACCCGTATCTGATACTAGGACTTCTCCAATACCGACTCCCTTGAAGTTTGTTGATCCATCAAAGAACATCCTCCAGCCATCATAGGATTCTGCAATATCTTCTCCTATGAATGATACCTCTTCATCAAGAAAATATGTTTTCAGGGGTTCGTATCCTCCGTCTACGGTATTCTCCGCAAGATGGTCTGCCAGAACTTGTCCGTTAACTGCCTTCTGAGTCATGTAAACAATGTCAAATTCGCTCAGCAGGATTTGCCACTTGGCGAGCTTGCCAGTGGGCATGGGATTTTGAAAGATGTACTTTAATGGATCCATCTTTGATATGAGATATGTTGTGTAGACACAGAAGTAATGCCTCAGCTTTTGGGCGACCCAAGTTAGAGCACAACAGGTACGCTCTAATATAGAATATCGGGCCTCATATGGAGTGAAATTCTTGCTGAGGTAATAAATAGCTTGTTCCTTTCTTCCCGTTTCATCGTGCTGCCCCAGAACGCAGCCGAAAGCCCTATCTAACACGACAAGATAGAGTAACAGAGGTTTGCCTGGCTCGGGAGGTACTAGCATTGGCGGTGTTGACAAATATTCCCTGATTCTGTCGAAAGCCTTTTGACAATCATCGGTCCACTTGGTCGCGGCGTCCTTCTTCAACATCTTAAATATTGGCTCACAAATGACTGTAGACTGTGCTATAAACCGACTGATGTAATTAAGCCTCCCCAAGAAATTCATCACATCTTTCTTGTTCCTTGGTGGTGGTATTTCTTGAATGGCTTTGACTTTTGACGGATCCAATTCTATTCCCCGGCGGCGTACAATAAACCCCAACAACTTCCCAGCAGGAACCCTGAATGCACACTTCATGGGGTTTAGTTTCAGATTGTGTTTTCGCAATCTATTGAAGAACTTCCCCAAATTCTCCATGTGATCAGCAGCTTTCTTTGATTTGATAATGACATCATCCACGTACACCTCGATCTCCTTGTGAATCATGTCATGGAATATGGTGGTCATGGCCCTCATGTAGGTGGCCCCTGCATTCTTCAGACCGAATGGCATCATCTTGTAACAATGTACTCCCCAAGGCGTGATGAACGCTGTTTTCTCAGCATCTTCCTCATCCATCCAAATCTGGTGATAACCGACAAAGCAATCCATGAAGACTGCAATTCATGCTTGGCGCAGTTGTCAATCAGAATGTGTATATTTGTTAAGAGGAAGTCGTCTTTCGGACTAGCCCGGTTGAGATCCCGGTAGTCGATGCAGACTCTGACCTTCCCGTCCTTCTTTGGCACAGGTACAATGTTGGATAACCATGTCGGGTACTCCACTACCCGGAGAACTTTGGCGTTGATCTGCTTGGTATCTTCTTTGATTTTCAAACTCATGTCGGGTTTGAACTTTCTGAGCTTTTGTTTCACCGGTGGACACATTGGATTGGTTGGCAGTTTGTGAGCCACAATAGACGTACTTAGACCAGTCATGTCATCATACAACCATTAAAATACGTCCTCATACTCTTTTAGAAACTCTGCGTATTCTTTCTTTTCTGATGGTGACAAATGAATGTTGATACGAGTCTCCTTGACGTTTTCTGAATATCCCAGGTTGATTCAGTCTCGTCCAGGTTGGACTTAGGTCTGTTCTCAAAGTTCTCAACTTATTTGAAAATCTCGTCAGGTATGTCTTCTTTGTCTAAATCAATGAGCGTTTGCTGCGTTGTCTCATTGCATGTCACAGTCATCGGTTCATCAAGACAAGTAATAGTAATGCTGTATAAATAAAGTAATGAGAGAAGACAATAGCAATAAATATTGGATTCGTGAGAGAAATTTAGAAGATGCTTTGATGAATTGAATAACTGTTTTGAACATTGNATTGAGATATGTCCCCTTGCTTATAGTCTGTATGGAAGGGCATTTCTCCCCCTCCTCCTCGAGAACAACACAGCAATCCATATCCTCGTCCTCTAGGAACAAACTCCTCATCGCTGCAAGTGCTTCTTCTTAGTCTGATCCGTAAATAATGCCGGCCTGCTTGAAAGTCTGCTCAAGATGAGGTATCGGCTGCTCCAAAGGGTAATAGGGACCGTGCCAAGGTGTCCACCAGTCGTTGAATTCCTGCCAAGTGTACTCATACCCCAGACTGAAAGTGGTTCCATGTTTCTTAAGTTTTATGGGCTTTGTGATCCCTTGGAGGTTCTTACCGAGCTCTTTGCCTGGCTCATATCCTCTCCAGTTCAGGATGATCTCAATCTTGCTATCCCACTACTTGTCCGTGTCGATAGCATTAACCCGCTCAATGTGGTGGTAAGTTCCCCCGCCTATCTTCCTTTTTCCGTCAATCACCGGAATAGTTTGACGACTATAAATGGGGTTGCTACCGTCACCATGAATAATCACCTCTTGGTGGTTCCACTTGAATTTTACCGCCTGATATAGTGTTGAGGCTACGGCCCCAGCAGCATGAATCCAGGGTCGTCCCAACAATAGGTTGTAGGATGCTGGAACATCTATCACCTGGAAATCCACTTCGAACCAAGTCGGTCCCATCTGCAGACATATACTAATCTCCCCCATGGTGGACCTCTGAGAACCGTCGAAGGATTTCACATTGATCGCTCCATCCCTTATCTCATGTATCCCTTTACCCAATTTCTTGAGTGTTATCAACTGACAGATGTTAAGACTGGAACCTCCATTGATCAAGATTCTTGTGATGAAATGATCTTCGCATTGCACGGTGATGTGCAGCTCTTTATTGTACCCCAATCCTTCAGGTGGTAGCTCGTCCTCATGAAAAGTGATTTTATGACTCTCCAGTAGCTGGCCTACCATATTGTCCATTTCCCCGCTAGTGATGTTGTTTGGCACATATGCTTCACTCAACACTTTCAACGAAGCATTTTTGTGTGATTCAGAATTCTGCAGCAAAGAGAGGATGGATATCTGTGTCGGTGTCTTGTTCAGCTGGTCGATGACTGAATACTCTTTAGCATGTACCTTTATCCAAAGGTCATTGGGACCTGTTTCGATAAAGGGAGGACGGTTGGTAGCCTTCTTGCTTGACTCGGCCAGATGCTCAGGGGTGTAGACCCTACCAATTCTCGTCATACCCTGTGCTGCGACAGCTTCTTCAGACTTGAATTTGCCTTTATTTCTCGCCTCGGCTGTGTAGTCCCAAGGGATAGCATTTGAATAGAAGGGTGGCCTGGTTGACATTGCCACCAGAATTGGTGCGGCCATCCTTACTTCAAACGGAATGTGTGTTTGGGGTGGCAAGACTGCAACCTCGAATGGTGCCGGTGCATTTGCTAGAGATACAAACTCAACTTCAATTGGCACTGGTGACTTTGCGGATGGTGCTGCTTCAAACTCAAATGGTATAGACATATTCACCTCAGCATCCTCAGATGGTTGAATCTCTGCTATGATCGATTTGAGAGTGACTGCGGGTTTCTTTGGGTCATCGCCTTCTGCAATTAACCCGATTGATCCCTCGGGATCCCAATCATCTTCTATTTCAATCATATGGATACCTCTACCCTTATGGTCTGGCAAAGGATTGTCGCGGACATTTGGAGCGGGGTATTTTGCCACAATAATCTTGTTGTCAATAAGAGCCTGTATTATGTCCTTCAGAGAGTGGCATTCTTCGATGGTGTGTCCTTTCATGCTGGAATGGTATGCACAGAATTTGTTTGGGTTAACCCACTATCAGGGGTGGCAGCAGGGATAGGTGTGACTTAACCAGCATCTTTGAGCTTCTCATACAGCTGCTCAATGGGCTCGGCTATGGCGGTGTATTCCTTTGGAGGGCGGCGATCAAAATTGGGACGAGGTCTAAGGAAGTTTTGGCGTGCAGGGGGTGACTGGTAATGGGATGGCTGGGAACTATAAGTGTGGTAAACGGGAGCGGGTTGTGAGTACCTGGGCAAAACAGGTTGATATGTGGGCGGTGGAGCTTGGTAGGAAGGTGGTGGAGCTTGGTAATTTGGTGAGGGTGCTTGGTAATTCGGTGTTGGCTGGTATGTGAGTGGAGGTGTGGGATAAGTTTGGTATTTGAGTGGGGAATTGGCTCTTTGTGCAATCATTACGGCTCCCACGTCTCTCTTCTTAGACACACCACCGGACTGTAAAGCCTTGTTAGTGGCTTGCAAGGCTTCAAAATTTGTAACCATACCGCTTTTAATACCTTCTTCAATCCACTCACCCAACTTGATGATGTCGGAGAACTTGTGGCCTTCAACCATCATTAACCGTTCATAATACTGGGGGTCCTGAGCCCGGAAAAAGAACTTGTTCATCTGCTCTTCCTCTAGAGCAGGTTTGACTTTAGCGGCTTCGGACCTCCAGCAAGTAGCATATTCGCGAAAGGTTTCTGTGGGTTTCTTCTTCAAATTTTGAATGTAGAACACATCTGGTGCGATCTCTGTGTTGAATCTAAACCTGTCCATAAAATCAGACCATGCTTACCCAGTTTGACCATTTCTTGGGGTCTTGGCTGATGTACCAAGTCAGTGCGTCTCCCTTCAAACTCCTCATGAACAACTTTATGCGGATTCTTTGATCCTTCCCAAATCCAACCAATTTGTCGCAATAGGTCCTCAGATGGATTCTCGGATCACCGGTACCGTCAAACATTTCAAACTTTAGAGGTTTGTACCCCTCGGGTAGTTCGACATCAGGTTGGATACAAAGGTCTTCATAATTCAACCCTTCAATTCCCTTGGTTCCTTCAACACCCTAGACTCGGCTGGTCAATTTCTTAAGCTCCTCGGCCAGGTTCCTGATAATTAACTCCTTTCCGTCAAACTCGGATATCTGTGAGATGGGCGGAGTGGAGTGGGTCACGGTTTCTACATAGATGGGATTGTTATAGGTGTGGAAATGGTTCTTTGTGGAGTTTTGAGGTTCTGGGATGAGTAGTGGAGTGTTATTTGAGGTGTAGCAAGCATTGCACTGCGTCGGAAGAGTTTGGTTCTTTGGGGGAGTGACGTCATGGTGAGGTGCGGGATGATTTTGTTGTCTTGGGATATTTTGTGGAGGTGCGGGGTTTTGAGCATTTGGAAGGTTAACGTCGGGGACGTTGAGGGAAAATGACAAGTTGGCCAGATTCCGGACTTGATCGAGTTCTTCCTGAAATTTCAGCAATTTCTGTTCAAGTGGTGACATGTTTTCATGCAGGACCTGAATACCTCGGCCATCAGTGGCCTATACCCATTCAATCATATTCTCCTTTCTGGTGCCGCTGGACACTTCCATCTTACTTTTGCCTCCTTTTTTGCCCTTAGGAGGACTAGGAGGAGGAGTAGGTGGAGGGCCCTTGGATCTTGTGCGATAGGATGATGATGCTAGAATGCCTGAACCAAGCTTTAGGGAGGGGAGTATGAAAAAGAAATAAAAACAAGAGGTAACCAAGTTAGTGAGGATTATGGAAAGAATATTGCGGTATTTAAACACATAATGCGGAAATATAAAGCGCGTCCTAAGTTGGGAACCTCTTTGTGCCCGAGGTAGGCCTAGCGACAAATTGATTTGGAGAAATTAAAATTCTAAATGCCTCATTTTATTGATAAGAAAAATAGACAAATCCCAAAACAATAGACGAAAAATAAAAGTCATTAATGGACATTGGCCTTATTACATTGATAGAAAAATAAAGACTCTCCTATCTATTTGGTCCCAGAAGGACCTTCCCCAGACTCGGCATTCTTGCTTTCCTTGTACAGTTTTCCCAGCTCGCAAAATCCCAGCAACAGGTAGGTTCTGTCTATGTATCCCCCTGCAGCTCCCTCAGCCTTCTGACAATCTTCGACTCTTTTGATGAACTTTTCTTCCAGCTCGACTATACCTCGTTCCAAGTACCCCAGCCTCTTGTTGGCGTTGATAGCCATGTCCTTCCATTCCTCGATCAGTTTCTTGTTGGACTCATGTATCTTGTGGTGGTCATCCTCATATTCCCAGATCCTTTTGCGCAGTTGGTTGTATTTGACTTATGCCTCGGCCCTTTCATCTATAACCCTATGACCTCGGACGTACCCCGACTTGTTCTGGCCACCCAAATCCTCTTCTATCCAACCAAGATAGAAAGGGGTACAACCGGCATGATATCTGTCTGGATCGATGGTGTCTTTCTCAAGTATAACCTTGTAGTGCCACAGGTGCTGAGCTTGGCGCTTGTGAGGACTGCCATTATTTTGAAATTCAGCTCGAAGATGGATCATATTCTCGACCCTAGGGATGACTTTCTTCCTTCCTGCTTGCCTCATAACTCGAAGAGGGACGTAAGGGTATGTCCCCCTTAGACCAATCAGTATCAGAAATGATGCGTCTCGGGATCGAATGATGAATTCATCCATCGGAAACCATTCAAACATCCATTGAACCTGCTCTTCAGTCAAGTTATCAAAAAGCTCAACCCATCCCTCGGCATTTTCAGGCTGCGAACATGTCGGGGATATAACTCATTCACTTTGGGTGATGGAAAGTGATGTGGTCATCCCACATTTTGCGGTGAATGTCTTGTCGATATTCGCTTCTTTGGAGATGTTCCATGAGCCAGAGTTGAAGTAATAAGTTGCAACGTTTGAAAGGCTTTGCTCCTTGTTGACACCTTTCTAAGGCCCGATATATGTCTGCAACGATTATGGGCACAATGCTAAAGTCTTGCCCATTTACCCCTTCCGTTATGGTCTTAGTTACCATGGCTAGCCTGGTATGGATCCTTTTCTTCTTCATCGGGAACACGATCAAACCCAAAAAGCAAACCATAAACACGAACACTCGGCGATGGACGTGTCCCATAGAGGTGATAGCAAACTCGTCATGGTAGGTACGGTATGATTTGTTGTAGCCATACCTTTCGTACAAGTAGTCAAAAGGAATGTACGAATCCTCCAAACATACCAATTCTGCGTCCTTTTTCAGGCCCATCATTTTGAGGAAACTTTTGCATGTGCAGTTCTCAGGCATCAACAACCCTGGAGTTTCCCATACTAGGTTAGCCAACCCTCCTATCTCTTCTATCAAAGGTGTCACTTTGATGTTCCCAAAGCGGAACACGGACCTTTCACGATCCCAAAACAAGGTAGCAGCCCCTATTATCATTTTGTTAGGCTTGATTTCCAGGAGAGATGATAGGTTACCCAAGTGTTTCCTGATGATAGCTTTGTCTCTAAAGTGCAGATCCTCCCACCAACTCAACAGTCTTGGGTGGATATTTGAGACCATGCCGAATCTGGGGACTTCGTGCCTCATTTTTCTGCAAAGCAAATAAAGTTAGGCCCTTACCCCACCGGACTCGACTATTTATCATCAATAATTAGCAGGAAGCATTTAGTTCTCCAAATAAATGCACAGAACGTGAGGGCGTCCGTTTGGGTTTAGGGAAACCCGATGGACTTTTGGATAGGTCTATCTTAAAAGCTATCGTGCAGACGATACTTTAGCTCGACTAGATTTGACCATGATGCATGCAATAGTGCGACAGAGTAAGGTTTCTATGGGGTTTTAGACCGGTACCCTTGAGTGGACAACTCGAGGGGGAAAGGCACGGAACCATCGATTGCACCGCTGATCGACTAGTTTTACCGCAAATAAGCCTTTCCAAATTTAGTGGGTAATGATATAGGAAGAGCGAAACCACTCATCAATCGTTGCTATAGTAGTTTGTTTGGCATGAGTGGAGTATGAATTTTGAGCATGATTATGCAATAATAAGTATTAAAACAAGTTGTCACGTATTTGCACGTTAAAGAAAGCGTAAAAACGGTAGTAATGATTTAAAGCAGTTACAAAAAGAAACAAAGATACATGTCAGTTTCGTCTTTGAAGAAAAGTAAATACTTGAAGTAAACAATGAATTTCATGTTAAAGGGAGTAGGAAAGGGTGCAGGTAAAAAAAAGGCACAAATTCACGAAACAATTTGAAACAGTAAAAGCCTTGATATCCCCAGAAGAGTCGCCATGATGTCGTGCCCCCTTTTTTCCTCGCGGAATCGGGTTTATGACATTGGTTGGGACAATTCATTCCTTTTGGGAAAGGGTTTTGCATATTTTAAAGAGTCGCCACCTAACGATTTTGACTGTGCGTTAGGGCACCTAAGGGGTTCAATTACACCTATGTTGCTAACCGGAGATCGGGTAAGGGCTTGAAATTATCCTAAGGGGAAGGTGTTAGGCACCCCTCAGGATCCACAAGTGTGGTTCCCGGCCAAATGGTTTCGTGAATTTGTACAATTAGCAAATAACAAGTAAAGGCTCAAATAAGAGGGGATTTAAGTCTTAAGCATGCAGATGTTTNTCATATAAAAGGTATCCTAGGTTTATAATAATATGGATCGCATCAATGCAATACCCGGTAATCACTCCTCGAAGAGGGGCTACACATGGTATTAGCGCACTGGTCATCATATCCATATTCTACCCTTCCCACCTGTAAGGTTATTAAAAATGAGTGTTGGTCTCGACCTCTATTGCATTTTGTTACCCGTCCCTTCCTCTCAGTCCTGGAGAAAATTAGGACTCCTATCCTAAAGGGAGGTGCTAGGCAGACCCTCAGGTTTTAAAGGTAAAAATTCTAGGGCGACAGATAACAAAACAAGTAGGACTGCAGATAAAGGGAAAGCATAGAAAACAAATAAAGGCTCAAGTATTTCTCCACACATAGTACACATAAACAACATGTCTCATACACAACTAAGGTCCATATTAATTCAGAATCCTAAAGCATGGTATCTAGGTGATAACACAAAGACATATTTATTGCATAACTCAGAGAGGAAGTCTTAATCAGGCTTGCCTACTTGTTTTAAGCATGCTGACAGTTAAACATGATCACAAAGACAGTTCTGATTTTATTTGTAAAGTTGATTACCTAAGACTTGCCTAGGCGTGGGACAATGTATACTAATTATCTGAATTGTTAGAGGGGCTGTTGCAAAGTATTACCTACACATGTTGTTCTAACTTGTTCAGAACACAGAATTGTTGCCAGTTGTTTTAGAGAAACTGAGTGAAGTGTTTTATACCTTTTACATGAACCAGTAGTTAGACTAGGTGTTGAAGATGTGCAAGGAATAATTACCAGTTGTTTAGAACAGGGGACTGTTTTAGATATCTATATTTAGACTAAGTGCGGTTAAATGAATGCGATCCTATAGCATGATGTCTAATGTAGCACGATGCATAATAACTTAAACAGGATTTCTAAATGCACGTAGAATCACAACATTATGCTCAGTTTCGGGAATAGCATAGGTGATATATTTTTGAATGTTATTTACGTAGAAACAGGATCTCTAAGTGTGTAGGCATGGTGAGACATGATTTGCAGTTAAAATTATTTATCCTAGGACTTCTAATGAAGTTTTAGAACACGTTTATATGAACAGAATCACATAATAGCAATTTACTTAATTATTTGTCCTATAGGCAGGATCTCTAAGTGAATGATGACATGCTGAAAAGAAAGTAGTATATATGAGCCTAAGTAGCATGATATCTAATGCACGGCATGTTGTACCTAAACATTGTTGCTATTGCGCATAGAGAAAATAAACCTAGAAACATGGTCTCTACTCTTAATTATACTACATCATGCATATCACCCACCCATTTTCACTATCCGACCCCCAGAGTTGTTTACAATTAATTATTACAAACCATGGAATATGAATTACACAACTGAAATAGGAGAAAAATAAGAAGTTAACTATAGGGAGCCTACATAATAGGTTCAAGTCTCCAGGTCCTCAATGCCTAGTATTATTACACAACCTTTCTCATAATCAGGGTGTGTCAGAGTTCCCTAAGGACCTCAAGGGCTCCCGGGCAGTGCTCACACCCAGATTTCATAGCTAAGATAAAGTAAGTGCAGCGTAGAATGGCCAGCCTTTGTGTGTCAAAGTTCAGAGGGAACTCAAGGGTCCCAAAGCAATGCTCACACAGAGGGGGCAGAACTTAAGGGGTCTAAGAGAAGAGTGAAAGTGCTCATAGTTTGAAAAGGTTAAGTAATAAAACAGTTTTGGTAAAAAGATTTAACGGAAATGTAACAAAATTAACTGATGAAAATAAGTCGAAACAACATGAACACCAATCTCAGTACCAAGACAAAGTTAGCATCACACAAGGACCCAGAATGATCCAACAACAACAACAGGGGAAAGGGGTTTGAGGGACACATAGGTGCAGAGTACTGAACATGTAGCAGGTAGGAGCATGCATAAACAATCAGAGATCCTAAGGGTTCAGGGGATCAGCAGGGTATAGGATGAAACTAACATGGCAGTACCAACTAGTTTAAGATAGGAGAAGATGCTCTAATGTAATGTATCAAACATAAACATGGAGATTCACATAAAGACAGATTTGGAGTACACAAAGACATGCTAGATGGAATCCAAGATCCTAGTTACATGTTGAACAACAGAATAGTAAGTAAAAGCAAATTAGAAACACAATGAACTGCATCAGTAATAGAAACATGTTGGTTTGAGAGCTGAAATATGAATTAGAACATACCAATGAAGTGAAGAAAGCAGTAATACAAAGCAAAATATAGGAGATGCACAGTAGTTAGCCTTGGCTTGCAGCCGGCTAACTTAGAGTAGTAGCAAATAGAAGAGAGAATAGAGAGAGTAGCAAGTTTTAGTTGTGAGAGAGAGAGTTGAACAGATTAGTTGCTCGTATGTGTGCTAATAAGAGAATAGAGTATATATATAGTTTGAAACTAGGTGAAAATAAGGTAATAATTAGACTGCCCAGTAATTGTGGAACTCAAAGAATCAATTAGTTGCAAAATCAGTACTAGTACTCCCTTAATTAAGGGAGTTAAATTTCAAACAGTCAGAACAGGTAACAAGTAAGGAAAGGAATCATGTATAATAAATAAGGAAAGATTTAGAACATAGTAAGCACAGAGTAGGAAATTGAGGTCAGGTTCATAAGGTTTTAATTAAAACACTACTGTAAGAATCAATTGATAGTAAAATCAGTCATGTAATAAGGCAAGAAGTAACTAAAGGTCGTAAAAATATTATCACAGGAAATTAGGGATTCAAAAAGGAGTAGTACTGATTTAAGAATCAGCATAGATTATAAAGAGTAAACACACAACGGGAGAGAATCAGAAACCCAAGTAATTAAAATAGGGTAAAATCACACGGAATTAGGGGTTTACACAGAACATGACATGAATCACTGAATAAGCATAATACAAGCAGGAAAGGTAAAGATTAAGAGGTATCGATGAACAAAAAAAAGAGTAGAATCACAGAATAAGCATGGGTAATAGCAGCCAGAAACCCTAACAAGCAATATAGGGTAAAACATCACGAAATCACAGAGTATTCAAGAGAACATAGTGATCATAATAGAACAGATAAACATATTGTTGGAAACAAACTTAGAGCCACAGATTAAAGCCAAGACTTTAGGGTCTTTTAACGAAATAACTCAGACACANGAAAAGAGAAGAGAATACCTCGAAATTGTTAGTTTTAATCGGAAAGTGTAAAGATCTTACTCGGACGGCCATGGGTAGCCGGAAGATGGCATGAGACTGGAGATGGTGAGTGGAATGCCTATGGTTCACTTGAAGGCCTAAAAACAGTGACACACGTTCAAGGGGGGAGCCATAAGGCTGGTAGGTGGTTGAATCGCCATAGATTCTAGCAAGGTGATGGCCGGAGAAAGGCCAGGTCTATTGGAGGGAGTTGAAGGGACGGGATAGAGTTCAGAGAGTTGAGAGAGACGGCTCAGAAGTGAGAGGGACAGAATGAGAGATGGGGGGTAGTCTTTGGTTAATTATGGTAAAGGGGATCTGGACCATTGGTTTGAATTAATCAACGGTTCAGATTGAGTGAGGGATTGGGCCGGGTAGGTTATGTATTGGGCTTGGGGGTATGGGCCAATTTAATTGGGTTAGGGACTAGGATTAATTAGGCTGAAATTTAAATAAAGAATGATTGTTTGTTAAATACCAATTAAAATTTGATAAATAATTAATAACAATAGCTAATAATCATATAAAATGAAATTAAGGCTAAATAGGTGAAATTAGTATAATTAATTGATATATAAAATATAAAAATGAATAATTATTGATTTAAAATGGCATAAAATGTACAATTAGGCTATAATTGTAAAAATGTTGTAATTATAGCCAAATAACGCCAAATTGGCTAATTTATGAAATAATTAGTCCTAATAAAATTAAAAATGATATATTGAGCTAGGAAATATTTTGAAATTATTTGTAATGAATTTATGAATAATTATAAAATACAAAAGAGATAGAAAAACAAATTGATAAAAATATGGAAAATTAGGGAGAAATACCATTCATTATGAAAAGTGATTTTGAAGGTATATATGAAAATTTTAAAAAAAATAGTTTGAGAAAAAATTGGGCATCAACACTTAGCCTCATGCAAGTTTTGGGACAGAGCCTAGTCCCATGCAAGGAGAAGGCAATGCTTAGCCTTATGCAGATAGAGAGGCAGGGCTTAGCTTCATGCGGGATTCGGGACAGTGCTTAGTCCCATGCAAATAGAAGGCAATGCTTAGCCTTATGCAAGTGGGAGGCAGAGCTTAGCCTCATGCAAGGTGGAGACAGAGCTTAGTATCATGCAAAGAGAAGAGTAAGAGCGAAGTATTCTTAGCTGATAATGTGTTTTGTGCATAGTGATTTAGTTGTTACAATGATATTTGTCATGATGATATAGTCCTACATCCAAAGAAAAATTTGTGAGCTTTGCAGGGGAAGGTTGGTTCGTGCCTTCGCTTGCTCGATTTGCTTCGCCCTGTCTGAAGATCCCGTTCAAGCTATTAGGGTAGCGTTTGCTAAAGCAAAGTTTCTTGTCCTAAAGCATGCGTGCATAATTTTCAAAATACATAGTAGTATATAGTTTAGAAATTAGTTATATGAACCAGTAACTGTGACATAATCAGAAACATTGGGACTTCTTCTGTCGTAGAATTTTGAGGGTCCTCCTCAAAATTCTTCCCCAATTAACTAGATGACTTTTCTGGCTGCTCCATACGCTGCGGTTGGCTGAGCTTGCTTCGGAATTTTGAGGGTCCTCCTCAATATTCCGCTCCAGTTTCTGATTGTGAGGGGGAATAGAAATTTTATTGAATTGTGACCGAACCCACAGGTCTTCCTACGTATCTCCTCTTAAACGGGAATCAGGTCGAGCGTAGTTCGATTTACATCACATGAAGAAGCATAAAATGGTTTACACATAGTATCTTTTGACTGCATCTGAATTGATAGGCTTTGGCCAGATTTCTCTGTCCATCTCTGCGAGTATGAGTGCTCCTCCTGTTAATACCCTGTGAAACATGTAAGGACCTTGACAGTTAGGTAAGAATTGTCCTTTGGCCTCATCTTGATGTGGAAAGATCTTTTTCAACACCAGTTGTCCTGGTGTGAACTGTCTCGGCTTTACCCTTTTGTTGAAGGCTCTGGACATTCTGTTCTGATAAAGTTGACTGTGACATACCGCATTCATCCTCTTACCCTCTATGAGGGCTAGTTGCTCATAGCGGCTCCTTATCCATTCTGCGTCGCGGAGTTCGGCTTCTTGTATGATCCTCAAAGAACTAATTTCCACTTCAACAGGAATGACAACTTCAGTACCATAAACTAGCAGACAGGGAGTTGCCCCGGTTGATGTGCGGACTGTGGTACGGTATCCCAGTAAGGCGAATGGTAGTTTCTTGTGCCATTGTTTGTGATTCTCCACCATTTTCCTTTGTATCTTCTTAATGTTTTTGTTGTCAGCTTCCACGGATCCATTCATTTGAGGCTTGTACGCTGTAGAATTCTTGTGTTTGATTTTGAAAGTTTCACACATGGATTTCATTAGGTCATTGTTGATATTGGCGGCATTGTCGGTGATGATGGACTCTGGAATTCTAGATCGACAAACGATTCGTTTGCGGACAAAATCCACAACGACCTTCTTGGTCACAGATTTGTAAGATGCAGCTTCAACCCATTTAGTAAAGTAGTCGATGGCCACCAGAATGAAATGGTTCCCGTTTGAGGCGGTGGGCTCTATCAGACCAATGACGTCCATCCCCCAAGCAACAAAGGGCCAAGGTGAGCTCGTTACATTAAGCTCGTTTGGCGGCACTTTTATCATGTCTGCATGTATTTGACATTGGTAGCATTTCTGAACATTCCGGATGCAATATGTCTCCATGGCCATCCAAAAGTAGCCGGCCCTGAGTATCTTCTTGGCCAAGACAAATCCATTCATGTGTGGACCGCAGGTTCCGGCATGTATCTCCTCGAGCAATTTAGAAGCCTCTTTTGCGTCAACACACCTTAACAGTCCTAGATCGGGAGTTCTCCTGTATAGGGTTCCTCCGCTTTGGAAGAAGTGATTGGACAATCTCCGAAGGTGCGTTTCTGAGTATGGTTTGCATGCTCTGGGTATTCTCCTTTTGTCAAATATTCTTTGATGTCGTGGAATCAGGGATTTCTGTCTGTTTCTTCTTCAACATGATCACAATATGCCGGTTGATTATGGATCCTTACTAGAATGGGATTGATGAAGTTCTTGTATGGATGTTGTATCATTGATGACAAAGTAGCCAATGCGTCAGCAAACTCGTTCTGAATCCTGTGGACATGCCAAAACTCTATTTTTGGGAACCTCTTCTTCATTTTTTGCACATGATGCAGGTATGGAAATATCTTGGAATTCTTGGTAGCCCATTCTCCTTGTACTTGGTGCACCAGCAGATCTGAATCGCCGATCACTAGCAGTTCCTGAATGTTCATATCAACAGCCATGTTGAGCCCTAATATGCAAGCTTCATATTTCGCCATATTGTTAGTGCAGGGGAATCTGAGTTTTGCAGACACCGGATAATGTTGACCAGTTTCTGATACCAAGACGGCTCTAGTGCCGACTCCTTTGAAGTTTGTCGCCCCATCGAAGAACATTCTCCAACCATCGTAGGCTTCAGCAATGTATTCTCCTACGAATGATACCTCTTCATCAGGAAAATACGTTTTCAGGGGTTCGTATTCTCCTCACACAGGATTTTCAGCAAGATGGTTTGCCAATGCTTGTCCCTTGACTGCTTTCTGAGTTGCATAGATGATGTCGAACTCATTCAGCAAGATTTTCCACTTGGCCAGCTTTCTGGTGGGCATAGGCTTCTGAAAGATGTATTTCAAGGGATCCATCCTCGATATGAGGTACTTCGTATAAGCACAGAAGTAATGTCTTAGTTTCTGGGCTATCCAGGTTAATGCGCAGCAAATGCGTTCCAGCAAAGAGTACCGCGCTTCATAAGGAGTGAACTTCTTACTCAGGTAATAGATGGCATGTTCCTTTCTCCCTGTCTCATCATGTTGTCCCAAAACGCAACCGAAAGCTCCATCTAACACTGCAAGGTAGAGTATCAGTGGTATGCCCGGCTCCGGTGGGACTACAACTGGTGGCGTGGAAAAGTATTCCTTGATTTTGTCAAAATCCTTTTGACAATCCTCGGTCCAACTGGTTGCAGCGTCCTTCTTCAGCATTTTGAAAATCGGCTCACATATTATTGTGGACTGTGGTATGAAGCGTCTGATGTAGTTGAGATTTCCCAGGAAACTCATCACATCTTTCTTGATTTTTTGTGGTGGTAATTCTTGGATGGCTTTGACCTTTGATGGGTCCAATTCTATTCCTCGGCGACTGACGATGAGTCCCAACAGATTTCTGGCAGGAACCCCGAATGCACACTTTGCAGGGTTTAGCTTCAGGTTGTATTTCCACAATCCGTCAAAGAACTTCCTCAAGTCTGCTATGTGATCTATGTCCTTCTTGGATTTAATGATGACATCGTCCGCATATAACTCTATCTCTTTATATATCATGTCATGAAAAATAGTTGTCATGACCCTCATGTAGGTGGCCCCGTCATTCTTTAGATTGAATGGCATCATTTTGTATCACTACACTCCCCATAGTGTAATGAAGGATGTTTTCTCGGCGTCTCCTTCATCCATCCAGATCTGATGGTAACCTGTGAAGCAATCTACAAAGGACTGGAGTTCGTGTTTGGCACCATTATCGATCAGAATGTGTATATTCGGTAGAGGGAAATCATCCTTTGGGTTGGCTCTATTGAGATCCCGATAATCAACACAAAATCTGACTTTCCCATCCTTCTTCGGAACATGCACAATGTTGGCTAACCAGGTTGGATATTCAACTACCTTGAGGACCTTGGCTTTGATCTGCTTAGTAACTTCCTCCTTGATTTTCAGGCTCATGTCCGGCTTGAATTTCCTGAGTTTCTGCTTTACTGGCGTGCACATTGGGTTTGTGGGAAACTTGTGGGACACAATGGATGTGCTCAACCCGGTCATATCATCGTATGACCATGCAAGATGTCCTCATATTCTTTTAGGAACCGAGTGTATTCTTATTTCTCTGACGGTGACAAATGGATGCTTATGGGGGTTTCCTTGACGATTTCAGAATCTCCCAAGTTGACTATCTCAGTTTTGTCCAGGTTGGACTTGGGCTTGTTCTCAAAAGCCTCTACCTCTCTGACAATCTCTTCAGGTATTACATCTGCCTCTTCTGAATCACTGTCCTTTTGTTGCGTTGTCTCATTACATGTCACAGTTGTCGGTTCATCAAGATAGGAAATAGTAATGTTGTAGGGATAAAAACATGAGAGAAAATCAGTAATAATAAAACATCGAGCTATTTAAAGGTTTAAAAAATGATTTTCAATAGCTCAAATAACATTTTGGGAATATTGAAAATATTATTTAAAACAAAAATGCAAAAGTGGAAACTATTTTTAGAAAAAGTAAACAATGTTGTCTAGTTCTTGAGGAATGCTCCTCTCTCCACAACTTGGATGGTAGGGTCTTCCTCCTTCTCCTCCTCGACGATCACACAACAGTCCATATCATCATCTTCCAAGAACAAATTCCTCAATGCTGCCAATGTTTTTTATTCCTTTGACCCCCATATAACATCGGCCTGATGGAAAGTATGACTCAAGTGCGCAGTACGGGATGTTCAAGGTGGTAGTATGGAACACGCCACGGTGGTGACCAATCATCGTATTCCTGCCAGGTGTATTGATATCCCAGCCCAAAGGTGGTACCATGGCGCTTCAGTTGTATTGGCTTGGATATACCCTGAAGGTTTTTACCGAGCCCCCTTCCAGGTTCGTACCCTTGCCATGCCAATATGTTCTTTATCTTGCTACTCCAACACTTATCCTTTTCGATTGCATTAACACGCTCAATGCGGTGGTAAGTTTCTCCACCTAACCTCCTTCTATTTTCAACCACCGGAACAGTCTGACTGGTGTAAATGGGGTTACTCCCATCCCCATGAATGATTACTTCTTGATGATTCAGCCCCAACGGCATGTATCCAAGGTCATCCCAACAAAACATTATAGGAGGCGGATATGTCCAGCACATGAAACTCAATTTCAAACCAGGTGGGATCCATCTGCAGGCAGAGATTAGTTTCTCCAATTGTAGCCCTTTGAGACCCGTTGAACGCTTTCACATTTATAGTCCATGCTCGTATCTCGTGTAAACCCTTTCCCAACCTCTTCAGAGTTGTCAACGGGCAAATGTCGTGGCTAGATCCTCCATCTATCAAAACTCTGGCGATAAAATTATCTTCGCATTGCACAGTGATGTGCAGTGCCGTGTTGTGACTTAACCCTTCAGGTGGCAGCTCGTCCTCATGGAAAGTGATCTTGTGGCTTTCTAGCATTTTCCCCACCATATTTGGCCATTTCTCTGCTAGTGATGTTGTTGGGCACATATGCTTCATTCAATACCTTCATCAGAGCATTTATGTGTGCCTCAGAATTTTGGAGCAACGACAGGATAGATATTTGGGCGGGGGTCTTGTTCAGATGATCGACGACAGAGTACTCCCTTGCATGTACCTTCCTCTAGAGGTCATCTGGACCAGTCTCAATAACGGGCGGTTTAATGGAAGCTTGCTTACTGGCTTCTCCCAAATGTTCAGGTGTATAAACTCTTCCTGTTCTAGTCATTCCTTGTGCAACACCGAATTCTTCTATCTTCTACCTTCCTTTTCTTCTAACCTCGGCCATATAATCCCAAGGTACAACATTGGAACTGAAAGGCGGTGTGGTTGCTAGGGATGTGCATTCGATTTATCGATTTGATTTTGACCCTTATCGATAATTTATCGATTTGTACATATGCTTATCGTTATCGTTTCAATAAGGTTTCGATATTTTCGAGTTAGATTTATATATTTTTGGGGCTTAACGATTACACCAAAAAGAAAATTTTGCGGGATTCCACGGAAAGTATATCGCTATAAACATGCCTAACTAATATGGACAAAAAGAAGCTAAAATAAGACGAACATCGTTTATAACATAAAAATTATGTCAACAAGCACATGAAACGAAACTAAAGTAAGGTATCAAATAAAGAAAAATGGAGTTGAAGAAGCATATATGATGACTATATAAGAAGACGCAAATAAAGAAAAATACTTGTTTCTACATCAAAGAAAAAATGGTACCTGAAGAGAGATCAATGACAGAGAGAGAAGGTCTCTTGAAATGGATACAGAGGTGAAATCTTCTGATGCTTGAAATTGTAACAAAGGCACGGAAAGAGAGAGGGAGAAACATACTATTGAAGTTGCCGGAGTATATGAAGAAAAATATAGAAAAATATCAATTTAAATTGCAAAAACTTATATGTAGTTTCCACACAAATTTGAGTAAGTATCCTTTGAGAAATCCTAAAAGATGGTCCATTACACGCAAACTTGTCCAGACTCTTAGAAAAAGGAGTAGCAGAAATGACTTATATCGTACCAAACTACATATGGAAAAAATACCAAAGTAAAATGAAGATCATTATTCACTTAAAATGAAAAAAAAAAGCAAAGTGAAATAAAACCAACCTAGCAAAGTTGATGCACTGTAAAACATAGTATGAGGAAAGCATGAAACATATTACAAAAACAAACATAGATATATATAGGTGAGTAATAATTCTAGATTTTGGATTCTCATTTGATGTCCCTTTTTATTAGATATCAGAAAGGACTAATCATATAAATGTTTACAGTTGACACCAGATATCCTATGCTTCGTCTTATGTTCAGTGGAACGAATATGGCACAACAGAATTTGAAATACCGGAATCTGATACGACTTAGCTCTCAGTACGCCAGAGTTCCTGAAGAATGGGTAGAGGAAATAATAGGGTTAGGGACTTAGGGTAAAGGAAAGGGTATTATAGAATAAGGGTATATTTGTCTTTTTAGTTATCTTATCGGTTTATCGATAAATCGATAACCGAAGAGGACAAAAATGAAATCGAAATCGATAACTCGATAAGGAAAATTTCGAAATCAAAATCAATAAATCGATAAACTGATATCGATAAATCGATAACAAATAATTGATTCAATTTATCGATAAACTGATTCGAATCCACACCCCTAGTGGTTGCCACCGTCACAGTGAAAGGTGGGGCCACCTCCACCTTAAATGGAGCGGGTATTGCTACAGGTGGGGTCACTTCTACCCCAAAGGGAGCTGATGCAGCTACCTCAACTTCAACTGGCGGTTGTACATGTACCACAACGGGATTGAGCATGACTGCAGGCTTCTTAGGATCATCACTTTCCCGAATAAGCCCGATTGACCCCTCGGGATCCCACTCTTCATCAGTTTCTATTACATTGACCCCTTCACCCCTATGATCTGGGAGGGGATTGTTGCGAACATTAGGTGCAGTTTCCTTTGCATGTATGACCTTATTATCAATCAGTGATTGGATCTTGTCTTTCAAGGTGCGGCACTCGTCAACAGTGTGTCTATTCATACCGTAATAGTACGCACAGCTCTTGTTTAGATTGACCCATTGAGATGAATTCTCCATTGCCACAGCGAGAATATGGATGACATAACCAGCAGCTTTCAACCTTTCGTACAACTGGTCGATGGGTTCAGCAATGGCGGTGTACTGTTTGGGTGGTTTGCGGTCAAAATTAGGCCTGGGTTTTTGGTAGTTTGGACGAGTTGAAGGTGACTGATAATAGGATGGTTGGGAATTATACATATGGTAGGCGGTAGTATGTTGGGAATATGTGGGAGGTTATGGTTGGTATGTGGGTGGGGGTGTTTGGTATACAAATGGAGTTTTTGAGCCTTGGGCAACCATTATTGTTCCCATTTCTTTCTTCCTTGATATGCCACCTGATTGTAGTGATTTATTCATGGCTTGCAGTGCCTCAAAATTTGTCACCATTCCACTTTTAATACCTTACTCGATCCTTTCTCCGAGCTTGATGATATCGGAGAACTTGTGATTCTCAATTACCATTAACCTTTCGTAATATTGTGGATCCTGAGCCCTGACAAAGAACTTGTTCATTTTCTCCCCATCTAATGTCGGCCTGACCTTTGCTGCTTACGACCTCCACCGAGTAGCATATTCACGGAAAGTCTTAGTTGGTTTCTTATTGAGGTTGTGGATATATAAAACATCAGGTGCATTCTCCGTGTCGAATTTGTCCATGAAATCGGATGCCATGCTCACCCAATTAGCCCACTTCTTGGGATTCTGGATTATGTACCAGGATAGGGAGTCTCCAGTGAGTCTTCTCATGAATAGCTTCATGTGAATCCTTTCATCCTTTCCAACCCCTACGAGCTTGTCACAGTAAGTTCTCAAATGAACCCTTGGGTCATCCGTTCCGTCAAACATTTCGAACTTGGGAGGTTTGTAACCCTCCGGTAGTTCCACATATGGCTGAATACACAAATCCTCGTAATTCAGACCTTCGATTCCTTTGCCTCCTTCAACACCCTAAACTCGACTTGTGAGTTTCTTGAGCTCTTCTGCCATGTTCTTAATGAGCAAGTCCTTCTCTACGGGTTCTGGTGTATATGAGATTAGTTGAGTGGAGTGGGGTAAGGTTTCCACATATATGGAGTTGTTTTGGTGAAGGCCAGGAGTTTGGCTATAGTGGTGATCATTGGTTGAATTTTGGGGATGGGGGATAGATTGTGGGCTATTCTGAGGAGTGTGGTAAGTGGTTTGAGGATATTGAGTTAGGAGATGCTGATGTTGATGAGGTGTAGGTATGGGTAAAGGATTTTGAGGAGGGGTTGTATATTTATGGGGTACGGAGGATTCTGCGGGCGTTGGTCGGGTGCATTCTGGGGAGGTCCCAATTTTTGAGTATTTGGATGGTTGGTATCTGGGATGTTTAGTGTGAGGGAGAGGTTTTCCAAGTTACAGACTTGTTCAAGCTCACCTTGTAGTTCAAGTATTTTCTTTTCAAGCCACAAAACCAAGCCATTTGGTGTCGGAGTACTCCGACTATCAGAAGTTTCCACATTCTCAGCATGTGCGGTGTTTTCGCCACTTATATTATCCATCTTAGCTTTCCCTTTGCCTTTTTATGCACTTGGAGGAGGAGGAGGTGGAGGGCATATGGATCTGGTGTAATATGCTGATGATGCCAGTATGTGTGAACCAACCTTGGGGAATGGGAATAATAAAAAATGAAAGAAAAGCAACAGGTAACCAAGTCAGTAAGGGTTCCAAAAAGAGTATTTTCAATATTTAAACACATAGCACGGGAATGTAAATTTGCGTCCTAATTTGGGATCCTTGTTGTGCCCGAGGCAGGCCTAGCGACAAGTTGATTTGGAGAACTTCAGTGCCAATAATTGCCTCATTTCATTAATGTAAAATAGATGAATCTAAAACGACACTAAATAAGATAAGTCACTAATGGCACTTGGCCTTATTACATTTGAAAAGCAAAAACGAATAAACCTATCTACTTAGTCCTAGAAGAACCTTATCCAGGCCTGGTTCTCTTGGCTCCATCGATCAGGTTCCCCAGGTCGCGCATGTCCAGCAGCAGGTATGCCCTTGCTAGATGTCCTCCTTCGATACCTTCAGCATTCTGGCAGTCTATGACTTTTTTCCTCATCTTCCCTTCTAGTTCCATCAGACCATGCTCCAGATATTCTAACCTTTCATTCGATTTAGTAGTTGTTTCCTTCCATCCATTGACTAATTCCATATCAGTCTTTTGTTGTTCCAAATGCTCGGCCTCGGACTCGCGAACCCTTTTGCGCAGTCTGTTACACTTAACATGTGCTTCGGCAGCTTCATCTATGACTCTGTTTCCTCGACCGGCCCCTGGCTCGACTATTACTGCTATGCAGTCCTCCAACTATGATGGGTAAAAGTACACGTGCGCTGCGTGTTATAGGTCTGGTTTGATTGTCTCCCTTTCTACAATAATCTTAAGGTCACACATATGCTGAGCTTCACATTTGTATGGGAGGTCGTCATCCTGAAAATCTGCCCTATAATGACTCATTTTAATGATCCGCGGTATGACTTGCTTCATGTCTGCTTGTCTCATAACACTGATGGGAACATAAGGGTATATACCCCTTAACCCGATCAACACTAAGTGCGGAGCATCCCTAGATCTTATGATGAACTCGTCAGTAGGGAACCATTTGGACATCCATTGAACCTGATCCTCAGTCAAATTGTCGAAAAACTGCACCCATTCTATAGCACTCTCTGGTTGAGCAAACCTGTCTAAGACATAGGTCACCCTTTTAGGGTGATGGAAAGATATATGATCATTTCACGACCTTCTTGGAAACTCTTGACGGTATTGAACTCTTTGGAGATGCTCTAACAACCAAACATGTAGCAGCAGATTACAACCCTCGAAGTGTTTGAATTCCTTCTGGCAGCGGTCCAAGGCCCAATATATGTCTGCTATGATCATAGGGACAATGGTATATGTTTGACCCTCGATCCCTTTGATTAGGGTCTTCTTTACCATGGCCAGTCTAGTATGAATTTTGTCCCTCGGAAACACTATCATACTCAGGAAGCAAACAATGAACACAAAAACCCTGCGATGAATACAACCCAAGGAACTGATAGAGAATTCATCATGGTAGATACGATAGGATTTTCTATGACCTATCGTTCATAGAGATATTATAAGGGTATGACCATATCGTTCATAGAGATAGTCAAAGGGTATGTAGGATTTCTTCAGGCACTCTAAATCGTCATTCTTTTTTGGACCCATCATTTTTAGAAACCCCCTAGCGGTACGGTATTCTGGCACCAATAAACCGAGATTGTCCCAAGGAAGTCTAGCGAACCCCCCTATTTCTTCCAAGAGAGGGGTCATTTCTATGTTTCCAAAGTGAAACACGGATCTTTCATTGTCCCAGAACGTTGTGGCAGCTTCAATCAACACATTATTCGGTTGGATGTCCAATAAAGAAGGAAAATTTCCCAGGACCTTTCTCACATTCTTTTTTTCACTTAATGAAAGATCTTCCCACCAATCTAGCAACAATGGTGGTATGTTACGGACCATGCCGAACCTAGGGACTTCGTGCCTCATTTTCTGCAAAACAAATAAGGTTAGACCCTTTCCCCCTCCATATTCGACTATTTATACATCAGTGATTAGCATACAGGCACTTATTTCTCCAAATTAATGCACAGATCGTGGTTGCGTCCGTTGGGATTATGGAAACCCCGGTGGACTTTTGGACAAGGCTTTTCTTAATGGGTTATCATGTGGACAACATATTAACCCTAGGTTTGACCGTGATGCATGTACAATTAATCAGAGTAAGGTTTCTATAGAGGTCTAGACGGGTACCCTCAAGTGGACAGCTCGAGGGGGAAAGGCACGGAACCATCGACTGCACAGATGATCGACTAGTTTTACCGCAAATAAGCCTTTTCGAATTTAAAGGGGTGATATGTAAGAATAGCGCAAACACTCATCAAGCGTTGCTAAGGTATTGATTACGCACGAGTGGAATATGATGTTGAGAATGATTTATGCAACAGTAAATAGCACGTTGTCATGTATTTGCACGTTAAAATAAAATGATAAATGCGGTATTTAATAATTGAAAAGGCGTTTAAGAAAGAAATCAAAGAGACAAGTCAGTTTTCGTAGCAAAGAGAAATCATAAATGCTTGAAAGTAGTCAATTAAATTCACATAAAGTGGGAAAGGGAAACGGTGTGCATGTATTAACAAAATAAAGCATGCTTAAAGACTAATTCACAAAAAGCAAGTTCGTTATGGTAAGAGCCTAATTATCCCAAGAAGAGTCGCCATGTTGTCGTGCACCCTTTTTCCCCTCGCGGAAATCGGGGTTTCGACATTTCATAAGACAACTCCCTTCCCTTTTGGGATGGTATATGAGATTGGAAGAGTCGCCACCTAACAGAATATGGTGTGTTAGGGCACCTAAAGCAAATAACTCATAAAACTAGTTTGCATTACCAGAGATCGGGTAAGGGATGGAAATTACCTTTAGGGGAAGGTGTTAGGCGCCCCTCGAGGTCCACAAAGGTGGGTCCCAGCCGAACTTAATTAAGCGAATTAGTCATTAAAGGAAAATAGAGCAATTTAGACAACCATTATTTTAAACCAGGAATTAAAGGGGTCTTAAGCTTCTTAGCCTATAGGATCATTTCCGTGCAATACTTGGTAACTTTGCCCAAGTTGGGGTGCTACACATAGTATTAGCGCATAGGTCATCATCTCCTTTACTACCCGATTACTATCTTTCTGTTATTACTTAAGCGCTCTAGTAGCTTCTAACTCGTGCCTTATGCGTGCTCTACCCGTCCCTTACCTATGGTCCTTGAGGTGCTTAGGACCTCTATTCAAGGTAGTTCTAGACTGACCCATGTTGCTTAAAAATGAGAAATCTAAGCGACAAACAAAAATTCAGATAGGATTGTCATGTAAGGAGCAAATAGGGGCTCATGTTAACTTCCACAAGTAAACAGCAGATGCACGCAATTCCCAACAAACAACTTTTATTAGTTTAAGACCCTATAGGAAGGATATCTAGATGAGAATAAATAGAATATAAGACAGCAGTTTATTAAAACGAGTATTGGACCTACTGGCTTGCCTACTGATTTGGTTAAGTTCTGAATCTGGGCACATTCCAGGCAGCAAGATATCATAGTTTTAAGCCCAGAATTCTTAATAATCCTACAGGTTTGCCAAGTGATAACCAGAACAGAATCCTATATGCATGGTATCTAAAACTGTTAATTATAGACCTATAACAACGAGTTACTGATTTTAACAGACATGTTTTATCCTTTAGACCTTATAGGCATGCTTTCTAATTTGCAGAACTAGTTAACTCCTATGATCATGATTTCTAGGTGTTAGAACTGATTTATTTATTTCCTATAGACATGATTTCTAGTTTACAAAATTAGTTAAATCCTATAGGCATGATTTCTAGTTTACAGAATTAGTTAACTCCTATAGGCATGATTTCTATGTGGGCAGAAACGTTAACCAATTCCCAGGAAAGTTCAACAATTTACACAAAGAAGATCCTATATATATGATCTCTAATGCACATTGAGATTGGAAATGGGTGTTGATCCTATGAACATGTATTCTAATGCAGAATTATAAAAGACTTATAGGCAGGATTTCTAATATGCCAAAATAGGACAGTTCAAAGTCATAAACAGCCAAAAGGGAACCCTATGGACAGTATCCTAAATGCACATAAGGAATCAATATAATGGACCTATAGGAAGGATTTCTAACTCAAGCTTTGAACAAATATATATAGAAACCCCCCTCCCAGCTTTTACTAATAACCCCAATATCTGTTATTACAAAGGTTATTATTACAGCCCAATACGAATGAATTACATAATAAATTCATTATACTATAGGGAGCCTTAGCAGACCCAATGTCAACCTGGAAACCAGGCCTTCAAGCAAGCAAATCTGAAGTATAGGTGGTCCATCCAAGACACATAAAATTAGGTTTATAATGTGTCAAAGTTCCCAAGGGCCTCAGGGACCCCGGGCAATGCTCACACCAGAACCTTACTTAGAAAAACAGTTCATAAAAGATTGGAAGACCAGCTCCAATGTGTCAGAGTTCGTAGGAGTCTCAAGGACCCTAGGCAGTGCTCACATTGGGGGTAGTAGGAACCTATATAACTAAGAGTAAAAGTTTGAAAATAGTATATAAGAGGTAGAGGGACAGTTTTTAGAAAAAAAAAACAATTTAATTTGCAGGATTGAATAGGTCCAAACCACATGGTTGCAAACAGAACTGGGCGAAGAAACAAATGATCACATAGTTTAAACAGATTAACACTTATTCACACTAAGTATTCATACTAGTACTTAAAGTGATTCACAAATAGCAGGGACACTTTGAACTAATAGACAAGATTGGCTACACATATTTGCAATATCTAAACATGCTCAGAATAGGGAACATATAGCTTAACCAAACAAGGTTTCAAATTATTGAGGATTACTTAGTTCATTAATTACCACTAGGTGAAATCATATAGACATGTATTAAACAGGAAACATGTTGAAGTTTGAAGTATCTAAACAAACAAACACATAGAACAGGAACTAAAGCCTACTAGTCTAGAGAGAGGTAAACAAAATAATGGATCAGACAAAAACATGCTAAGGTAAGCACACAGAACGGAGTAGGTTAACAGGAATTAAGACATGCCAGTTGAGAGAGAAATAAACAGGAAGCATATGGAAAACAGAAGCATATCGAAGTTTGAAGTAAAGTAATCATATAATCACATGGAACAGAACAAGATAACAAGAACTAAGGCATAGAAATTGAGAAAGGGATGGCCGGGATTCATGCATCAAATAGAAGCATGTTAAGGTTTGTAATAAAACTGACTACATAAACATATAGAATTGAAAAAGATAACAGGATTTAAGGCATACCAGTTAGGGAGAAAGTAAACAAGAAGGTGAAGGAAATTGGAATCCAAGAATCTAGCCTTGGCTTTCAGCCGGCTAGACAATGCAGCAAAATTAGAGTGATAGAAAGAACTCAAGTGTGTGTAAGTGTAGGTTTGTGAGCCTGAGCTTGTGTCTCAGCGTGTGTTAAAATCAGAACAATGAAAAGGTTTATTTAGCACATAGTAGAGTAAACTCAATAAGGCAGGAGAATTAATTTCACACAAATAAGGCATGCAACATCAATTAATCAGTCAATTATGGTTAACAGGAATCAATTAACAGTAAGTGTAACTTAAATTAAGGAGCATCTTTCACGAAATAAATCAGTAGACAAGATTGAGGCTAAAAAGGTAAGCAATAAATCTAGAGATCATTTACAGGTCGGTCAAAACAATCAAAACCCAGAAATCAAGCCAGCAATATAATTAAGGAAAGTAGTACCAGTCATGAATCACATATAAGGAAATAATGGGTAAAAATCTTCAGAGAGATATCAGTTTTAAAAAGAAGCACAATTTTCTAACCCTAATTAAGCAAGTAAATCAGTTAATCGGTTTATTTGACAGAGCCAAAATAAACGGGCGAACATTAGAGCAAGCAGCAGAATAATTAGAAACCCTAGAGCATAAAGACATAGAGATGAAACTCAAGTGAAAAGCAAAGGAATAAAATTGGAGTTAAGCACTTAAACATTTTAAAACATTTTGCAGAAACTTAAAAAGATGAAACCCTAGCTTTTAGGGGAAAATAAAAATCGGTTGACAATAATAGGAAAAATAGCAAAATCTTAAAGGAAAAGTAACAAACAAACTCAAACTGCTTCATATCTAAAAAGATTTGAACGGATTTAGCCAAAAATAGTAAAACATAAGCAGAGGTGAGAAATCTGGTTTGAACCAGATATTTGAAGCCATAAACACGAAGATGTTAGTACTCACAGACATAGGAGTCAACACAGACGGACTCATCGAGAAAACGAGGGATTTGAACCAAGGCTGGATCACGCTTCTTGAGATTACCCTCAAGCAGCATGAAAATCGAAACACCAGTAGAGGTAGGAGGTCGGATAGGGCCTAAAATTGAAGAAATAAACCATGAATTTAAGGGGTTTTCACGACGGCAGGCTAGGGTTAGGAGGAGGGTGAGAGAGAAGAGAGGAGGAGAGGGTCTCAGGGGCGGCGGATTTGGTAAAATAATTAGGGTTTGGGGGTTGTTGGTTAATTAAAAATGGTAAGAATATCCTGGATCGAATTTGGGGGTTGGGAGGGTTATAAGAATTGGGTTTTTGGATTTGGGTTGTAGGTTAGGGGTGGGCATCGGTCGGTTCGGTTCGGTTTTGAACATTATCGGTTTTGCCTATCAGTTATCGATTTACAAATATCATAACCCGATAACCAAACCGATAAGATATTGGTTATCGGTTATCAGTTAATCAGTTATCAATCATTATCGGTTCGGTTATCGGTTTACCCGATAAGATAAAATAATTAAAAAATTTGCAATATATTAAAACTAAAAAAACAAACTGCCAGTTAAACTATATAATGA
>MDKI01091516.1:0-12433 GCA_005239505.1 Nicotiana paniculata
GAGGTATATAATGCTTAAAATCACGAATTCTAGCCACACATCAATAGCATGTCGGGCCAGAGTAATGAACCTGGTCTCAGACTGTGTAACAGTCATAGATCCCTGCTAGAGGCGCTCAAACTGCCTCCGAAGATCCTCCCTCTGAGTAACTTGAAGAAACTTCCCCAAAAATAACTCGAAGAAGTGAGCCCAAGTCAAAGGCGTAGACCCAGCTGGTCTGGTCAAACAATAGTCCCTCCACCAAGTCTTGGCGGTACTAGAAAGACGGAATGTAGCAAAATCAACTCCATTGGACTCCACGATGCCCATGTTCCGAAGAACCTCATAGCAACTTTCCAAGAAATCCTGGGGATCCTCTGATGGTGACCCAATAAATGTAGTAGGAAATATCTTGGTGAACCGATCCAATCTACACCAAGCATCGGCCGACATAACTGCTCCCTCAACTGCATGTGCCACAATACCCGGCTGAGCTGCTCCAGCTGTCTGAGGTGCTAGAGTCTGGAACTGTGAAGCTAACTGCTCTGGTGTGCGGGTAGCATTATTCTGGGTCCCTCCCCCAGCCTAAGAGGCGGCTGGTGCAGTAGGAAAAAGACCGGCCTGAGCCACGCTTTCCATAAGGCCCACTAAGCGGACCAGAGCGTCCTGAAGAAGCAGGGTGGCAATGAACCCCTCTAGGACCTGAGCTAGTCCGACTGGAACTGCCCGGGTGGGAATCTCCTCAGCAACCTCCACCTGAGGATCCTCTATTGGGGCTGCTACTCTGGACTGAACCCTGGCTCTGCCTCGGCCTCTAGCACGGCCTCGGCCTCTAGTAGGAGCTGCAACGAGAGGATCGGGCTGTTGATCGGTAGATGAGGAAGCACGCGTTCTCGCCATCTGCGAGAGAATAGAATAGAAACTCAGTTAGCATTTAGAACTCAAATCGCATGACAGAGAAGAAAAGAAGTGAAGTTATTTCCTAACTTTGCAGCCTCTGGGGGGGATAAGTACAGACATCTCCGTACCGATCCCTCAGACTCTACCAAGTTTGTCCGTGAATTGTGAGACATAAGAAACCTAGGGCTCTGATACCAACTTGTCACGACCCGAAATCCCACTATCGGGACCGTGATGGCGTCTAACGTTGAACATGCTAGACAAGCCAACGTTCTGGTTAACATGCTTATTTCCTTATTATTAGGAATTTAACGAAAAAGCGATTAGCGAGAACAAGTTTAAATAACAATGCGGAAGATATAAAATATAACATCTCGAGTATCGGATACTACAAAATCCTTAGTAACACCCCAGAACTGGTACTACAAATCCATGGACTGTCTAAGAATACTAAAAAAAAAGTCTAAATAAACAATACAACTGTTCAGAAATACAAGAGAAGACATAAAGAGAAGGAATGAGATAGGAGTTGACGCCAAGGCCTGCGGACGCCTGCAGGACTACCTCAGTGTCGCCTGTGGACTGAAGGATACTCCATCGATCACTGTCCATCGGGTCCGGTATCGTAATCTGCACAACATAAAGAAGTGCAGGTGTAGCATCAGTACAACCGACCCCATGTACTGAGTAAGTTCCGAGCCTAACCTCGGCGAAGTAGTGACAAGGCTAGGACATGACAAATAATAAACACATGTTCAATACAATAATACGTAACAGAAATAACGGCAGGAAGTAAACAGTTAAGTACAATTACGGGGAAAACATGCTGGGGTACAAAGGGGAAAACACTTATTGAATAACAAAACAAGGCAACCGTCTAAGCATCAAAATAACAACAGAGTACAAACAAGTGCACGGGATCACCGTTCGTGCTTTATTCTCATTCTCACCAAAGCAAGTGCACGGCATCACCCTTCGCGCTTTTACCTCACAATATCATGGCACAGAATTATTCTTCGTGCATTATCTCTCATATCATGGCACGACATCACCTTCGTGCTTTAAAATCACAATATCGGCAACGCATTAACCTTCGTGCTATTAAATATAAAATCATGCCACGTTATCACCATTCGTGCTTTATGCTCTCATCCTCACAATGCAATAAATAAATACACGGCATCACCCTTCGTGCTTTACACTCTTCCTCACCCAAACAATAACCAGAAAAATAATTTGGCAAGGAAGAACCACAGTACAAATCATAATTTACAACATCCCGACGAGGGAACAATAACAGAAATATCACCGTCCCGGCAAGGGACACAACTATAATCAATCTCACTGGATGTACAACATAACCAAATAATCCTCTATCGAACAACTAATCGGTTGTGTTCAAGACCAAGTATTTCCAACAATTGAATAATCCCCAAAATGAAATCTACTTCATAACACAGTGGATATCGAAGAAAAATACATATACCATAAGAAATGACTCACGGGCATGCTTGAAAATAAGGTATAGGTACTCGTCACCTCACCTATACATTGAACATGATAATAACACGTAGCACATATGACTCAACACCTATTCCCTCAAGCTAAGGTTAGGCCAAACACTTACCTCGACTCCAAGAATCCAAATCAAGTCTCTAGCACCGCTTTTCCTTTCGAACCCGACTCCAAATAAATAATATCTAGATATAATTGACTCAATAACGTCAATAAATGCTTAACAATTCAATTTCAATGCTTAAATATAGAATTCCCAACTTTCTTTCCAAAATTTCAAAAATCGACCCTGGGCCCGCTTGGTCCAAAACACGAGGTTCGAACCAAAATCCGATTACCCATTCCCCCACGAGCCCGAATATATAATTTGTTTTGAAATCCGATCCCAAAACGAGGTCAAATTCCCAAATAATAAAAAAAACTAACTCTACCCAAAACCCCAATTTTCTACCCTAAATCACATGTTTTTAGGCCTGAAATCTAATGGGTGTTAATGAAAATGGAAGAAAATAAGGTTAGAATTATTTACCTAAGAGGTTATGGTGATGAAGCTCTTCAAAAATTGCCTATGGGGTGTGGAGAAGGAGGAGTTTATGAAAAATGGCCAAATTCTCGTATAAGTGTTCTATTTTGGGACAAAATAAATCACTGGGCGAATTTGTCTTTCGCGATCGCGACAGGCCTACTACGATCGCATAGAGTACTAAACCTGGTCCATCGTGATCGTGACCAAGCGACCGCGTTCGCGTAGAGGAGTAGCTACCCCCAACCCCACATTTGCACTACACGTCCATGTGAGTCCCTTCACGTTCGCGTAGAGCACTGCCCCCAGGCTCCGCGATCGCAACCCAGGCTCTGCGTTCACGTAGGGTAAAATCCTTCCCTTACCTATTTTCACATCGCGATCGCGTGACTTGCACCGCGATTGTGAAGGTCTAAGACCTGAACACCAGAAACCAGCATTTGACACCAGATTTTTCTAAGTTTTTGCACCTTGACACCTACCCGAAACTCACCGGAGCCCTCGGGGCTCCAAACCAATTATGCACCCAACCTCAAAAACATCCTACGGACCTATTCGTGTAATCAAATCACCAAGATAACATCATAAACATCGAATTAAACCTCAAAATCAATGAAATTCTTTTAAACTTCCAAAACTTCTAAATTTTCCATTATCGATCCGAATCACGTCAAACTAAGTCTGTTTCCCACCAAATTTCATAAATAACACATATAAGACATATTGAACCTGTTCCATGCTCCGTAACCATGATATGGCCCCGGTATCACAGGTTTCACATCAGATCTCATTTTCAAAAACCTTTATATTTTTCAAAAAATAATTTTCTTCAAAAATTCATTTCTCGAAATTCGATTCCGGGCATATGCCTAAGTCCCATATTTTCCTACGGACCCTTCGGGACCGTCAAATCACGAGTCCGGGTCCGTTTACCAGAAATGTTGACCAAATTCAACTTTACTCAAATAATTAATACAAAATCATCATTTTATCAATTTTCCACTTAACGGCTTCCCGGCTACACGCCCAGGCTGCGCACGTACATCGAGGTGAGATAAAAGGAAGCTTTCACGGCCTCGAAACACTGATTTAGCTTAAATTACACGGGATGACCCGTTTGGGTCATCACTTTCTATTACTGAGGTGTTCGGCCCACTCCACAAGAAGAGAAAATATTTTATAAATAATTGATTCAAAGATTATTAAGAGGTTAATATTCAAGGAAACATCAATTTTCACTAACGGTCAAGTAACCCTTCCAAAACTCAAGTAAATGAAATTTGACCTTTTACAATTCCTTTATCAAGTTCCGATATGATCTAAGCATTTAAATTAGCAAGTAAAGTGCAAATATCGCAAGTATCACGTGATTTGGGTCCTAAACTACCCATACATAAACACAATTAGTAGCTATGTACGGACTCTCGTCACCTCGTACAAATGTAGCCCCCACAAATAGGAGCACATATTAAATCAATTCATATATGGAGTTAATTCCCTCTTACAAGGTTAAAAAAGAGACTTACCTCGTCTCAAAGCTTTCTTTCCGATCCAAAATTGTGTTTTAAACCCTCAACTCGGTGTCAAACGACTCAAAACTAGTCAAATACTATATAAATAGACGATACATGTCCAAAAGTCCATATCCTAACTATTAAAGTGAATTTCCCACCCAAATTGAAGAATTTCTAAAATTCACCCCTGGGCTCACGTGCCCGGATTCCCGAAATTTTAGAAGAAAGTTGTTACCCATAACCTCATGAACTGAAATATATGATTATCACCCTATTCCATAATCATTTTCGTGGTTAAATCCCATTTTTATCAAAACCCTAGATTTTTCTCAAAAATCCCATAAATCCCACCATTTTCCATGTTAAATCTACTTATGCTTCATGTATTTAGCTAAAGAATTGATAAGGATCACTTACCTCTTGATGTTGATGGAATCCCTCTCAGAAATGCTCTTAAAATCGTCCAAGACCAAGTAGGAAATGAGGGAATAAAGTTACCGCATTAAAAGCAGTTGCACATGTCGCAGATGACGCATTTGCGACACCTGGTTCACAAATGCGAAGTCACAAATACGACAAAATCTTCGTAATTGCAAAGCTGAGCCCCCCATTGTCAAGGTCGCAAATGCGAAATCGCAAATGCGACAAGAAGGTCACAAATGCGAAGGCTAGCCATTTCTGCCTTGGTCGCAAATGCGACCAAATTCGTCGCAAATGCGAACAAGGGCAGTTTGCAAAAGCGGCAGAAACTTTGCAATTGAGAACTCTACAGTGCCTTCCCATCTTCGAAAATACGATAGGTTCTTAGCAAATGCGAGCTCGCAAATACGATCAAATCTTCGCATTTGCGAGACCTGCAACACCAACCCAGAAACCAGAAAAAACTGAAGTCCTTCCACCCCTCCGAACACGTCTGAAACTCACCCGAGCCCTCGGGGCTCAACACCAAACGTCCACACAAGTCTAAAAATATCATACGAACTCACTCGCTCAATCCAAACACCGAAATAACATCTAAAATCACGAACTGGATGCCAAAACGTATGGGTTAACTCATGAAACTCAAAAAATTCTAAAAATACTTCCGCGTGTTTGATTCCTATGAAATCAACTCGGAATGACGCCAAATTTTGTGTGTAAGTCATGAATAATATTACGAAACTATTTTCGATCTCGAAATCCTTATTAGACCTCGATAAAAATAAAACCTACTCCAAACCATATTTAAAGAACTTTAAAACCTTCAAAGAGCCCACTTTCACTATTAGGCACTGAAACGCTCTGTGGTCATCCAAAACCCAATCCGAATATACGTCCAAGTCTGAAATCATCATACGAATCTATTGGAACCATCAAATTCGAATTTTGAGGTTGTTTACTCAAAATGTTGAAGGAAATCTTACGTAGCCCTTTTAAGGCCAACTTAAGGAACCAAGTATTCCAATTTCAACCTGAACCCTTCCAAATCCCGAACTAACCATCCCCACAAGTCATAAAATAGTAAAAGTACATACGAGAACATACGTCCAGGTCGTTACAGTTGTGTATGAGTGTTCATTTAGTTAGTGGGCACTATATAGCCTTGAATTAAATGATGGCATTGTTCTCCGAAGAATACTATTTAGATTTCTCCTCTTCTTCATTTTTCAATCTTCTTCACCACCCATAATCTAACATGGTATCAGAGCGGGAATTGCTAGGATTGTAATTATGATCTATTTCCGGCGAGATTCAAGTTTTTCCGGCAAAACATAGAGGCAAAACACAGAGCTAATAAATTATTCATTTTTGAGCTCATTTCAAATAGCCATAGTAGATAATGAAGTTAGTCCACTTGATCATAATCATACGCTGTTTTTACAAGCTTCAGACACACCAAGACTTGTCTTAATTCTGCTCAAGCTCACAGGTCTAGAAAACTTTGCACTGTTGAGCAGAGCAATGAAATTGGTACTCTGGAGAAAGGGCAAGCGTGGATTTGTGGATGGATCTTGTGTAAAAGGTATGTATAGGGGTAAATTAGCAGAGCAGTGGGAGAAATGTACTGCAATTGTTCTCTCGTGGATTGGTAGTACTATTTCAAATGAATTAATGTCTAGCATTGTATAGGCATCGAATTAAAAAAAAGTATGGGCTGATTTCTAGGAGATATTTGATAGGTCAAATCTGACAAGGATCTATCATCTTTGGACTGCTATTGCGACTTTGAGACATGGAACTGGCTCGGTTACTAGATATTCTTTGAAAATAAAGGAACTATGGGATGAAATAGATGTCATAGTACCTCTAGCCTCATGTGATTGTGTGGAGCCAGGCCTTCAGTAGAGCTCTTGAAGAACATTCGCCAATTGCAGTTCCTCATGGGATTGAACGGAAGTTATGGTAATATTCGAATTAATGTCTTGGCCAAAAGATCCGTGATCACAGTGAATGAAGCTTATGCAATAGTTACACAAGAAGAAAGCCAAATAACTCTAGGAGTTACAGACACATTGAAGGATCCTTTCACAATGTTGGCAGGAAAGGTCATGAGTTTAGACCTAAGAGGCCTGGATTAATCTGCAACTATTGTGGTTATAAGAGACATGTCAAAGAAAATTGTTACAAAATAGTGGGATATCTACTAGATTTCAGGAGTAAGAATAAAGGAAAAAACACAGGAGGCAGGACTTATGTGAACAATGCAACACATGAGGAGAAACGAGCACCTATGATGTCAACACAAGAAAATTTCTTCACCGATGATCAATACAAACAGATGGTGAAGTTATTGCAGAAGACTACAAAAAATGGTTATTCCACCAATACTGCAGGTATTATCACTTTAATGGAAAATGTAGATGGTAATGATCATGTTTGGATAGTGGACTCAGGTGCTACACACCATGTGACACATTGCAAGAATGCTTTAGGTAATCTTAGAAAAGTACATCATAGAATAGATAGATTACAGTTACTTACAGGCATTAAAGCAAAAATTACACATACATGAGATGCAGTAGTTTTAGGGAATAAAACTATTGAAGGAGTTCTGTATGTGCTAGATTTTAAATTCAACTTATTGTCAGTGTCAAAACTCACTAGACAGGTCTGTTGCTCAGTTGGTTTTTACCTTGATTTCTGTATATTTTAGGGGCTCTACAATGGCAAGGTGATGGGGATTGGTAGAGAAAACAATGGCTGATAGTTGATAAAAGAAAATTTACCAACAACAGCAATTAGTTTTTGAAGGAAGATGGAGAAACAACACTGTGGCATTTGAGGCTAGGTTATGCATCAACAAAATCTATGTAGCATATTTTAGAATTAAAGAATAAGATACAAGCTAAAGAGAATGACAATTGTGAGGTGTGCCCCTTGGCAAGGCAGTGTCAAATACAATTTCCACTTAGTAGAACCAGGTCAAATAGTTGTTTTCAGCTCATACACATGGATGTTTGGGGACCTTATAAGGTACCTACAAATGACATGAAGCTCTATTTTGATACAATAGTATATGACTACAACAGGTTTACTTGGGTATGCTTAATACAGTCTAAATGCGAAGTATTTATTGTAATAAAGAACTTTGTTGCAATGATAAAGACTCAGTTTGAAGTTACTGTGGAAGTTGTTAGATAAGATAATGGCACTGAGTTATTCAACTCTCAATGCAATGCTTTGTTTTCTTCTCTAGGAATCATACACCAAAGTAGTTTCCCATACACCCCACAACAAAAGGGGTGGTTGAACAAAAACATAGGCATATACTGGAGGTTGCAAGAGCCTTAAAATTCCAAAGCTCGATTCCTTGGAGGTTCTAGGGTAAATGTGTAAGAACTGCAGTATACTTGATAAACAAACTATCTACTAGTATTTGCAAGGAAGATCACCTTACGAGTTATTGTATGGCAAGCCAACCAAAATAGATCACTTATTGGAGTTTGGTTGCTTATGTTATGCAAGCAACATGCCTAAAGGTGACAAGTTCGCAGTTAGAGCTAAAAGGGGTGTTCTTATTGGATACTCAGAAACACAAAAGGGTTATATGTTGTATGATCTAGAGAAAAGAAGTATATTTGTTAGCAAATATGTAGTATTTAAAGAGTAGGTTTTTCCTTTTGATAGAACTACAGACTCCGATTGTACATAGGATCTATTCACTTCTCAACTTTCACTTGTAGAAGAAAATGGGCATCAACCACATGCACCTGTGATACCAATCACAACCCAACCAGTTGCTAATAACACTACTACAGAAGTGGAGAATGCTAGTGTGGAAACAGATATAGATCATGCAGGTTCTTATGAAGAACATGAGACTGCAACTGCTGCTCCAATAGTATCTAGTACATATTCCGACAATTGACTGAGCGAATAAGTCAACTTCAAAGTGGATTATAAATGAGAATCCTATTCCTGTTGTCCTTAAACCAGTAGCTGAGACAACAAAAGTCCAGAAACCTTTCATGGATACAATAGAAGAAGCAAGAACAGTGTAAATGCATTCACAACCAACATCTACAGAAGCAGAGACTAGGAAAACTAGTCGACAAGGAAGGCCCTCTGTTTGGCTTAAAGATTACATCACTATAGCTAAGACACACACTAACACTGCATATTTCATCTCTAATGCCTTCTCTTATGATCATCTATCTCCTGCATATCAGTCGTATCTCAGTGTTTTTTTAGTTCTAACTTAACCACAATCCTTTAAGGAAGTTGCACATGATCCAAGATGGATAGAAGCTATGGACCAAGAGATTAAAGAACTTAAAGAGAACCACACTTGGGAAGTGGTAGACTTGCCAGAAGGGAAGAAACCAATTGGTTTAAGATCAAATATAAATCAAATGGAGAGGTTGACAGATTTAAGGCACGACTAGTAGCAAAAAGATACACCTAACAAGAAGGGTTGGACTAAAATGATACATTCTCACCAGTAGCCAAAATGGTAACTATGAGAACTGTCCTTAGTATAGCAGCCTCAAAGGGATGGATCCTCTACCAAATGAACGTGGGATCTTTATGAAAAAGTATACATGGTCTTGCCACAAGGTTTCTAACGATAAGGGGAGAATAAAGCTTGCAGACTATTGAAATCACTCTATGGCCTAAAACAGGCTTCAAGATAGTGGAATATTAAGCTCACAAACCGCCTAAGTGGGAGCAGGATATCAGCAGAGTGCATATGATCACTCCTTATTAACTAAGCAGACAACACATGACATTGTAGTTATCTTGGTGTATGTTGATGATCTCTTGATCACTGGTAGAAATATTTCCCTTGTGGAAGAGGCCAATAGTACCTTACACAACAATTTTAAAGTCAAATATTTGGGTGAACTCAGATATTTCTTATGCACTGAAGTAATGAGATCAGATAAGGGGATGTAATTAAACCAGAGAAAATATGCACTGGAGTTAATCTCCAGCACAAGACTAGCTGCTGCCAAACCTGCATCCACTCCTATTAAACTTAATCAGAAACTCACAACCACATATTATAACAAACATGTAGGGCACAATGGTGATGAAGAACTATAGGATGTGGGAAGTTATCAAAGGTTGGTAGGTCAGTTACTCTATCTGACCATCACACGACCTGGCATTTGTTTTGCAGTGCAAGTTTTGATTCATTTCATGCAGGATCCTAAGCAGTCATACTTAATTGCTGCATTTAGAGTGGTCAAGTATATTAAAGGTTCACCTGGTCGTGGTGTCTTTCTCAAGAGGGGCCTTATTACTCATCTTTCTGCTTTCTATGATTCTGATTGGGCAGCATGCCCAAACACGCAAAGGTCGATCACCCGATACGTTGTAAAACTAGGGGATTCTATATTGTCCTGGAAGTCCAAAAAGCAGCAGACAGTGAGTCGAAGCTCAGCTGAAACTGAATATAGAAGCCTTGTAGCAGTAGCAGCTGAGGTTACTTGGCTAGCTGGGTTGTTGCAGGAGTTGACTATTGAAATACATCAACCCATTAATCTATATTGTGATAACAAAGCTGCTCTTCAAATAGCAGCAAATCCCATTTTTCATAGAGGACAAAGCACATCGAGATAGATTGTCATTTTGTCCAAGAGAAGATTAAAATGGACAGCTCGGATTTTTGATTTTTTTCGAATTTTTGATTTTTTTTTCTCGGTAAAGTCTTTATAGCACAAAATATATAACTTGTGTTTTAAATATTTCTTTAGTCCTAGTAAGATACAACCGTATAATGTATTTTCCAAGAAAATAACACAATAATATGAAATAAGTCATAGCATTATACTAAAATATTTAATAACAAAGATAAATAAATTTCATAAAGAAAATATTACTAATTAATAAGCCACAATGAAAATTAACATAATAAGAAAATACTATATAGGTCATGCTAAAATAAGTATAACTAATAAGTACTATTAATTACTACATAACTAAGCATGCACTAAAAAAAGATAAACTAAGATATGCATCATGATTATAAACCAATGTAAAACTAAAATAGATATCCAACACTATTATCATTCATGATGTTGAATTGAATTTTTTTTGTTAGCATTAGTATTGATTTGAACTTTTTAAGAGTTACTACATTTATGGGCTATAAAATTTATTAACCATTCAAGAATATTAAGTCCAAACTTGAAATAATACTTTAAAAGATAAAAATATAAAAAAGTTTAAGAAGTATTTATAAATTATATTACAAATAAATATTTATATGTAGAAAATATTTTAAAAATTATATAAATATATTTTACCTGTGTTGGTTTGATTCGGTTCGACTTTTTTTAGTAAAACCCAAACAAAACCAATTATGGTTAGGTTTTTTTTCCAATACTAAACCAAATCAATACAAACCACAATCAGATTCTTTTTTCTGTTTTGACTCGAATTATCGATGTGTATGATTTATCGATTTTCTTTATACATAATAGTATCTGATTCGAAAAACCAATTTGATTCCAAACATGAAATTTATGGATGATTCTTTGGAGATTTATCAAGAAGTTAACCAAAAAATAGTAGTACTGCCTGTACAACATATACAACCGGCCTAAATGTTAGGTGTTGTCCTGATTTTCTTACCATATTTGATTTTGCTATTTTTTGAAGTTGAGGACAATATATTTACTATAATTGAGTTTTTCTTTTTGTAGAAGAAAATTATAATTTTTCATGTTTGGCTAGTCATTTTTCTTGTAGGAAAACGTTTGGACTTCTATAAATGGAGGATCATTCCTTCTCATTCAGCAGCATCCACAATGTAGCCATATCGGGTTTGAGAGTCGTGTTTAGGGGGAGAATTTTATGGGACAAGTATTTGTGTGTCACTTGTGTTTGCCTCTTCGTGAGGTTGTTCACTCGATATTTTGGACTATCTTTTATATAGTGAATTGTTCATCTCCATCGTAGACGTAAGTCAATCGACCGAACCACATTAAATGTTTGTGTCTCTTATGGTATATTTCTCTTTTTGTGTCTGATTTATCGTCGTTCAAAGTTTGCTTTATTAGCTCTCGCATGACACTTATAGTTTTTCTATACTAGATACACGCATAGCCTATAACAAACTAGACTAGATATCAAACACATCGTCAGGTGACTTATTTATAAATCCATAGTACTTGGGAGTTCCTAAAGGGTGAACGCTAGCTAGTGGTCTAATTAAAGTGTTTTTAATGTGTTAATTAACTGTACGTATTCTCTGAAACCCGAAAACAACAACACAACAAAGAATCACTATATTGAATCATACATTATACCCACAAAATGACTTTAAACGTTTACTTGGGTACTTATACATATCTTATGTTGCCAATTTCCTTAATTGTCCATAAAAATTTACATCAATCAAAGAACTCAACAACTTAGACGTTAACCTGGACCAGATGCACCTTACCCAGGTGTTTCCGATTAACACCTGCGGTGACATCAACATAACATGAATACTCTCAGTCATCAGCTTTGTCAAATTGACTAACTTAGCTTAGACGATTATCCTTTTAATTTTCTGTTGTTCTTTTTTTTT
>ML360836.1:0-17068 GCA_005239505.1 Nicotiana paniculata
AATCAATGTTTTGCTTTGCTGAGTAGTATTCCACAGGCTTCTCTTGTCTCTAATGGCATCCTCCTCCAAAGTTGTGTTTTTGGGTCTATTTATATGTTTGGGACAAAACCTAAACATGTAGGATACTTCTATTCAAACCGGAAAACACTTAAAACCTTCAAAATTTGGATTGGACCGGACCAGGGACCGGGCTTTATGGCCCAAACGCCCGGATAAAGCCTGGCCAGGCCTGGAGTTAGGGCTCAAACGCCTCCCAAACACCTGGTCCTACCAGGCTTTATAACCCAAATGCCCAGTTATAGCCTGGTATGACCAGGCTTTACAGCTCAAACGTCCGACTATAGCCCGGTTCACTCCTTTTCGACTCTTGAGCGTATTTTTGACGTTTATGCATCCAGTTAGCTCGACTTCCATCTCCAATTCACCTACACATGAAATAGACTCCATTATGCACATACGAAGTGTATTTTTATCATTAACGCACATAAAATGTAAGGCACATAATGTGTTAAACCATGAATTATAGCCACACATCATCCGCTCTTTGTTTGGGAAGACCATGACTTATAGAAAATCCACGATGAAGACAAAGCGACGGTGAATCTGCCATGTGTCCTTGTCCTTCTTGTTGGTTAGGACTTTTTCATGAATTTCAAACCCATTTTGGCTGCCCGAACCTAGAATACAAGAAGTAGAAAGAACAACACCCTTTGACTACATTGGTCTTTCTAATTTGATTACTGATGTTCAGAAGACCGAAGAATCGGTGTACAGAGGGAGCTTTAGGGAATATGAGTTACTGTTTTCTCAAATCCCTGCCAAAACCGGAATATCCAGCTATCTCTTCTAAAGTGGGAGTAAGCTCAAAATCGGAGAAGCGGAAGATATTGTGAACAGGGTCCCAAAAAGTCACTAGTGCCTCAATCAAATCATACTGTGGTTTAATTTTCATAATATTTGTGAGGGCTCCCAGGTGCTTGGTGACCCATTTCTGACTATCTTCCCCTAAGTCATACCACCACATCTGAAGCTGAAGTAGAGCCTCATCTACAGCCGTGAACGGTATTTTCTGGACAGTGCTCCTTTTGTACCTGTGGGTGATTAAGGTTAGGGTTGACACTAGTCTCAAGAGACAGAACCAATGCACTCTTTTTGCAAAATAATATTTTGTAAATAACCCAATTTTAAGAAAAATAAACGAGAAAAGGGGGCTATTTTTACAGTTGTGGCCCCTTCGTACTTCCAAAGATAGTTTTAGGGTCGGGGATGGGCATGATGGTAAAATTGATGCCCAATTGACAGACATGTCTGTTCTTGCAAGAACAACCCTTCGACAATCCTGACGATGTTCTAAGGCTATTCCGACAAAAACAGTTGGGGATTAACCGAAGCTGGGTATGTTTATTTGTTTTTGATTAAGAGAGAGAAGAAAAAAATAATAATAATAATCATAAATAAATAAACTAGACACATTTCCCTTTTTTTTTTTGAAGTTATTTTTTATTAAAAATAGGGCCGAACCCTATGGAGGTTGCCTACGTATCTCGCATCCGGCGAGAACCAGACCCGGTAGTTCATAAATGTTTCAGGAATAGGATGACACTTTGTGAAAAAGTCAGGCTTATTTGTAATAATTTTTTTGAGTAAATAATGAGACTTTCGAAAAACGGGTAAATTTTTTCTCTCATATTTTATTCCTTCTGGTTTTCCCTCAATATTTTTTTATTTTTTAGAAACTGGCCAACATGCACAAACCGAATCAAACATAATGCACAAGTAGCACATAAGATGCATCAGGATGGTCTTGAAATTCTCAGGTACACCTGTCCTAGACGGACCCAACCCCTGTGTTGAGTCCCCAAAGTCAAATGCACATGATGCAAACAAACGTTCCTACTAGGTATCCGGCATGAGGCTATGTTATTCTAGGTTTAAATCCTAGGGGGAGTGTTTTAGACATGGCTTACCCAAGCGGACAGCTCGAGCCGAGGTGGGGGCAATGTACCGGGAGCACGAAAGTCTACCCGGCCTAGTTACTGAGCCACAACCTCGTTCTAATTGGTATGACTTCTAACAGAAAAGTGGGCCACGCGCACATGTGCACCATAAATTCAGAAGACTCAGAAGGGAGGCGTAAGAAGGCAGTTTAATACAGTTCAAATAATATCAAAGCGGTAAATAAGTGGCAATTAGCACATTAGGCCCAAAAAGACAGTAATAACGTCAAATCAATAAAGCCAAGTATAAATCACATTACAAGCTCGAATTCTGAACCCTGAACAGAAGTTCTGGGTTCTACATCCCCAGCAGAGTCGCCAGAGCTGTCACACCTCCTTTTTCCTCTGATAAGGGTGGGATAATGGAGTTTTTCCACTTTAAGTAATATTATTCGATTTTTGGGATTTTATTTTATTCAGAGTCGCCACCCGAATTTTTTACGGTGTTCCGAGACACCATTTATTTTTAATATCCCAAATCGAGGAAATTTTGACTTCGTTTAAAAAGTCTGCGAAACCATAAAAACTAGGTAAGGAATTCTGTTAACCCGGGAGAAGGTGTTAGGCACCCCCGAAATCCATGGTTTTAGCACGGTCGCTTAATGATTCACTTGGCTTAGTTAATCTAATTACTCATTTTAGGACCTATATGTATTTATCCTTTACCGCTTTTTAATTACTTGGTTATTCAGAAATCTCGACACGAGTCACGCGTACGTGTACTCATTTTATTTAGTGCGCTAAAACCATGTCACGCATACATGTACACAATTAATAGCCCTTAATATTAAAATTATTTGCCAAAGTCACGCAAACGTGTACCTTGGTTTAATTTTGAAAATCAGTGCTTAAATCATGTCACGCATACGTGTACACGATTTGTTATGCTTAAGTATTTAAGAAAAGAAAACTTCAAAGCCGCGCGAACACGTACTTAGGTCTCAATTCTTGAACCCATAATTATGTAACGGATACGTCGAAAATCCTAAAGTTTGCCGACATGAGTGATCGGCTTAAGAATGCTACTAGCGGGTAAATTAATAAATGAAAAGAAGGAAATAACAGAAGCCAATCTAAGAGAAAATCATTTTATTTGCTAGCTGTCAAACAATCTGTCTTAAGCATCCCAAATGGTTTTGAACCTTTAAATCCCGAACTTCACAACCACATTTCAAGATATTTTGACTATTTCCATTAGGATTCTGTTCATAAACATTATCTATCCATTAATTGCTATGTGTGATTCATCACATACATATAATTCAAAATTGACATTACGAGCAACAAATACATAACGACATAGACCACAATTAAAAATACACAAACAAGCTCAACTGAGCCATTATCATGTAATTTAGCATAGCACATGAAAAATAACAGCACACATAATAAAGAGAAGGAGACAAGATGGACCTTCAATAGAATTCGAAATTCAAAAGCTCGGATTATTAGGAAGCTCTCAAGCAATAAGATCCCGAACAGAACCTTAGCAGGCAACAGACTGACCGAACCTCGTCGGAGGACCTAGAATCTCGCCGACAAACTCGAGCTCAGCTCAATCTCAATCGAAATCAATTTATTTCGATTAGATTTTGCGACTAAATGAACAAAGGAGGCCAGCGCGAGCTAAAATCAACCAATACATTCAAAACAACAGCAAAGGCGAAACAATAACACGAACCGCAAATATCAAAGGAAACCTCGAATCAACGCAGGAAAACTCAGAAACTCCAACATGAAATTAAAATCAAACTTCAATCAGAATCCCATTTTTGGAACAAAAATCCGAAAGTCAGTTGAAGAAACAAAGATATACTTTTGATTTTTTACGGCATTTTTCAAAATTAAACAATCTCAAGAAATCTAAAATGAAAAAACATGAAAAATGAGAACAGAAGGGGGATCTGAAGCTTAAGGAATATGATGCGTCTGTCGTTCTCTTTAGAACTAGGAATTAGGTCTTCTTGTTTAGCAAAATCTCTCTGCCATTTTTTGTCTTTTTTGTTTGTTTGTAATGTGTGTGTATTATATATAGATGTGTTGTGTGTGTGTGAACGTGGAGGGATAGTGTAATTAGTGCACTGTGTGTGTATTGTGTCGTGTGTGTTTGTGAGACGTGAAGGGTGGGGGGAGTTAGGGAATTGGGACGTGGGGGGTCATGGGTGGTTAGTTAGGATTTGTGGAGGTGAGGCATGAGTGAAGTGGGGAAGTGGGGAAGTTTGGTGTTATTATTATTATATATATATATAAATCTTCTTCTATTTACACATATAAATAAATCTTATATTCTAAGATTGTGAATATTTTTGTAGTTTTTAATTTTCTTAATAAAACCTATGAAGAGTAAGATAAAAATTTAAATTATTAATATTACACCTAAAAAAATATTTACACCAAAAATAGAATAGAATTTGGGTGTGGTAAAAAACTAGTTGTTCACAGTAAGCAATTCCCGTGTGTTATAAATGTGCGAACCTAAAGCTACATGAACCAGATAGAAGTACCAGTTTCAAGTGTTTGTCTTTTATTCAAGTTCAGTTGTAGTAGGACTTTTGAGTTGTACCTTTTAGATTTCCCTAGAAGCATTTGTACAAAATATTTTGAGTTATATTGTTCAAGTTAGAGTTAACTTGAAGTTGTCGCAACAACCTGAGGTTGGTTGCCGAAAAAGGTTAGAGGCAATCCTTAGGTTTACAAGAGTTTTAAATGTTGTTTTTGGCTAAGTGATTTAGTGGAGTGTTGTGAAAAATCCTACTGGGAAGTAGGTCGTATTTTTTTCACTTTTTGAGCCAGGTGTTTTTCACGTAAAAATACTTGTGTTCTTTAATTTCTGCACTTATTATTTCGCAATGTAGTGTAAGGAACACGTAGAAGAACCAGATCCTTCTACAATCTGTTCATGCGAAAAATTGGACACCATACAAATCACCCCTTGTCTGATATTGAAGTCTAAAATATCATATGTGCACTTGCACAACTTTCTTGCACAAAACAAACCTCCCTGCTTCCTTTCGTTCATCTTGGACCTTCCCACCAATCAAATTAACATTAAAAAATAAAGTCTCTTAATATTTGAATGATTCTTAGAATACTAGGTGAGAGGGATCGGGGATAAGTTCTTGATGATGGAAAAACTATCTCCCTTTCTCTAGACAAAAATATTCGGGTTCTTGTAAAATCTTGAACAGTTCCCATTATCCACATCTTACGAATTCGGGTTCACTTACTTATAATTTAAAAGATATATAATTTAGACAAATATTATATGACATGAAATGAGTAAGGACGGAGGAGGATGGTACATCTGGACGTAGAGACCAAAGTGACGTGGCGATGTTAGGGGTGAGGGGTGAGATTGGGCATGGGGGTGGGTGGGGGTATGATGGGCTTGGGGTTGGGAGTGAGGAATAGGCTGGGAGGTTGAAAAAGAGTTTTGGAAAATATTTGTTGAGTATTGAGATTTTGATAATTAACAACGTTTATTTCATATAAAATGCTCTAAGAACCAGGTCCTCAACATAACTACTTAACTGCTCTAAGAACCAGCTCCTCAGGGTTAAGAACCGGCTCCTCAAGGTTGATGATTGTTCGTTGTTGCAAGACAGTAATTTTTTCGCGAAGTTACCCAGGTGCGAGTTTGTTTGAAGAAGACTGCTAAACATGATAAAGGTTATGTTGTTGATTAGGAAGATACGCATGAATAAGTGAGAGACAAGAGTCGAAAGACTTGTGAAGTCCTGGAACAGTAAGAGTCCTATCAAACGAGAACATGACTATGCATAGGACTCCTAAAAGATCTCGGAGTCCAAGGAAATTACATACTATCTATCAAAAATAGCAGAGTAGAGCAGAAATTGAGCTCGAGAAGAGCTCCAATGACGTGAGTGGAAACTTGGAGAAGAAGACTGCAATAGAGAGCATCTGCGAGAAGGAGGGAAAGATAATTTTGGAAATGAAAGTCTCAATTACATTAGCTCAATAGAGCTGTATATATACAATGCAAAATCAGAAGAGAGAAAACTAACCCAACTCCAACTAACCGACTAACTAACTTTGGGAAGTCTAACTAACTCAACTAACTGCCTAACTGCTTGGTACTACTCCTAATGATGTAAGTACAACTGATCCAAAAGATTACAAATGATACAGTGTTTTACATTCCAATGATCTCAATACCCCCCCCCCAAGTTAGAGGTGAGGTTGTCACTGCCAACTTGCTGAAGATGTTGGAATGTTTGATCCCAGTTAGTGCTTTAGTTAGAATATCGGCAAGTTGATGATCAGTCCTAATGTGATGTAAAGAAATGAGCCCTTCTTGCAGTTTGTTTCAAACAAAGTGGAAATCTACCTCAATATATTTCATTCGCTCAGAGAATACTGGATTACTTGCTATATGAAGTGCTGATTGGTTATCACAAAACACTGCAATAGGACTGGAGAATGGAACTGTGAGTTCTTCAAATAGCCTTGTAACCACACCAGTTCATAAATTACTTTTCTAATAGACCTGTATTCTGCTTCTGCTTCTACTGATGACAAAGAGATGGTTTCATGTTTCTTTGATTTCCAGCTGATATGGTTGTTTCCCAATAAGACAACATACCCAGTAACTGATTTCCTGGAGTCTAGGCATGATGCCCAATCAGAATCATATCATGCTCTCACTGTATAATCAACATTCTTGGAGAAGAAAACCCCCAGACTAGGATCAACTTTCAAGTATCTCAACAGATGGTAGGTTGCCTTCAAGTGTGGTTCCCTTGGATCTTGCATGAACTGGCTTAGATGTGAACACTAAAGTCAATATCTAGTCTTGTATTAGTCAGAAAGTTCAACTTCCCAACCAACTTTCTATAACAGCTAGGATCTGGCAGAGGAGCACCTTCCTTTGCTTTCAATTTCACATTTGGATCAAGGGGTGATGACAATGAACTACAGCTGAGACAATTATATTCTTTCAAAAGGTCAATGACAAACTTCCTTTGGGAGATGATGACCCCATCATCCTTATAAAGGATTTCAAAGCCAAGGAAATACTGAAGTCTCCGTAGATCTTTGATTTTGAAGATATCATGTAAGAACCTTTTCAAAAGCTTCATTTTCTCAAGGTCTGCTCCTGTGAGTATCACATCATCAACATACACTGCTACATATACCAAGGATGTCCCATTCCTTTTGTAGAACAATGAATAATCATATATGGAAGGCTCATAACCTCTAGAACACAATGCTTCTGTCAACTTTGTATACCATTATCTACTGGATTTTTTCAAGCCATATAGAGACTTGTTCAGCCTACAGACCAGTCCTGGATCTGATACTACTAATCTAGGAGGGATTTTCATAAACACTTCTTCATTCAAATCTCCATGAAGAAAATCATTGTTTACATCTAGTTAAAACATGTCCCATCCTCTCTTGACTGCTACTACTATGAGCCCCTTCACAGTGGTCATTTTTACCACTGGTGAGAAGGTTTCTGTGTAGTCTGTCCCTTCTTGTTGTGTGTATCCCTTTACTACCAAACGAGCCTTAAACCTTTCAATACTACCATCAATTTTATGCTTTATCTTATACACCCATCTTCAGCCTATGGCTTTCTTCCCTACTGGTAGTGGGACCAAGTACCATGTGTTATTGGCATGTAATGCTTCAAACTCTTGTGTCATAGCCACCTGCCAAGCAGGATTGGTAGCTTCTTCTTCATATGAAGAAGGTTCATTATCTTGACAGACACTTTGCATCAAAGACTTACTATCATGGATTAGATCCTCAGGTGAGACAGAATGATGGTTTAACAATAATGCATTTAGAGATGGTATACAACTATTGGAATGCAATTTAGGTACACTGTGAATATAGTCACTCAGGTATGTAGGTGTTTTGATTTCTCTTTGGCTTCTTCTAAGATTGGGACTATTCTGATTATTTTTTTTATGGGAGTGACTATTCATAAATGATGGTAAGTCCTCATTAGAATTTGATACTGGAGATGGTTCTGGGAATGAAAGATCATCGAAAATGTGGTTGTTGTGGGGTGATGTGGATGTGACACTAGCATGTGACATTTCGTTGTTACTAATGAGTAATAGCTAATTGTTCATGTGGCTTGAACCATTTTGATTGTTTTCTATATTTTCTTGAACATTATTATCAACATCATCCATGAAATCAACAAAGGGGACACATTTCAACACACAAGGAAAAGAGGAAACATCTGGAACAATTGCAAAAGGAAAAACATTTTCATGAAAAGATACATCTCTTGAGATCTGAATTTTCTTGGTAGAAAGACTCAGGGCTTTGTACCCTTTGGTTCCAAAGGGATAGCCTATGAAAATATGTGGAGTAGTTCTGGGTTCAAACTTGTCCCTATGTTATTTAGGTACTGTTGGGTAGCATAGGCATCCAAAGCTTCTCATTTAGGAATATAATGGTTTCTTCTTGTATAGGATTTCAAAAGGGCACTTGTTTTAAGGTATGCAATGGGGAGTCTGTTTATGATGTAGGTTGTTGTTAGCACACACTCTCCCCAGTATTTCAAGGGCGGATTAGACTGAAATAAGAGTGTCCTAGTTGTTTCAAGCAGATACTTATGTTTTCTCTCCACCACATTATTTTGCTGTGGTGTGTATGGAAAAGACCTTTGGTGAATGATCCCTTTTGACTAAAAAGAGGTGTTACTTTCTGTATTGATAAATTTCAAACCATTTTTTGTTCTTATGGTCTTTATGGCAGTCTTGAACTGGTTTTCTACCATTGAAACAAAGGCTTTAATAACTTGAATTGTCTTGCTCTTTCAAGCTAAAAGATATGTCCATGTAGTTCTGCTGAAATCATCAACCATAGTGATGAAATACTTGCAGCTATCATGAGTGGAAGTGCGATAAGGTCCCCAAAGGTCAACATGCAGCAGTTCAAAAATGCTACTGGAAGTGCTGATTCTTTGAGGAAAGGGTAGTCTGTTTTGTCTGTCCATATGACATATTGAGCATACAAAAGGTTGTTTAGGAGAAAAAATGGCAGGTATAGATGCTATTCCCTTCATTTTTACAAAGGGCACATGCCCAAGTCTATTGTGCCACAGAATATCACTCTCATGAGATGTATAGGAATTCTTAGAAACACAACTTCTGGTTTTATTTACATATGAAGGAACACTTACAACAATATCACTACTAGAAGATGCTATTTTATTCAAAAGGGAATCATATACAAATGGAAAGTAAACATCTTTGACATCACATGGATGAACAGATAAACAAGGAACATAAGACTTGACTATAGCGGAGGAAGAACTGACATCTTTTTGTTTCAAGCATTTAGAGCACATGAGGTAAAGTCCATCCTTGACTCTACCAATCTCCAGAGGTCTCTTCAGTGAAGGGGCCTGCAACATACAAACACCATCAGTGAAGAATGCAATCCTCTAAGATTTAAGGTCAACAAATGAGTAGAAATGATGTTGTATTTAAAAGAAGGAAAAAAAGGACTTTGTGTAACACAATCCTTGGTGCAAGCTTCACACTTCCAGATTCTGTTACTCTAACTTTATAACCATTTGGTAATATGACTAGTAGGGGATAAGGTAAGACAATAATGTCACACATTGGGGATCTATTGAAGGTCATGTGGTTTGATGCCCCTGAATCTAATATCCATGTATCAGTCTTAGATTTAAAGCACCTACATGACAATTTACCAAAATCAACTGAAGAAGTACAGACTATAATACCTGCAAAGTTTGCAGCTCCAGAGTTCAGGCTCACACTGTTGGAACTCTCTTCTCCACCGCTGGTTTGGAAATGCTACAGTAAGTTCATGAGTTGACCATATTGTTCTTTGGTGAAACTCATTCCCTGGATCTCATTATGGTGCGCAACCCATCTCCACTGCCAGTTACCATGTCAGTTGGAGGAGGACCATGAATATTTGCTATTATCCTCTTTCCTCTATTGAACCTGAAACCTTGATTGGGATTTTGAAAGTTCTGATTAGCTCCTTGAAACTTCTGATTGTTATTTTGGTATTGGAAAGGCTGGTTAATGTTCTGAAAACCTTGAGGATACCCATGGAATTTATAGCATTTGTCTTTGGTATGTCCTGGCCTTCTACAATGCTCACACACTGGACGAGGTCTACTATTGGATGTGTAGTTATTTCCTAGGTTTAGATGGTCTTGAAAGTAGTCTGTTTAGAGGTGTTAACATTTAAGGAGGCTGACTCTAATATCAGTTGGTTATTTGGCTTAATTTCTCTTTGTTTCTCCTCTTGAATCAACAAAGAGAAGGCTTGGGCCAAAGATGGCAAGGGATTCATCATGAGAATGCTTCCCCTTACCACAGTATACACTTCATTAAGTCCCATAAGTAACTGAATCAATCGTCTATCCTGTTGAGATTTTTGCATGTTCTCCTTGGCTCCACAAGTTTAATTACAACTGCATTGTGTTTTTGCACTTAAAGTGCTGAATTCTTCCCACAACTTCTTCATCTTGGTATAGTAGACAGTGATGACCGGTGTTCATTGTGACAGATCATTTATCTCCTTTTGAATTTGGTACAACTTCACATCATTCATTTGATCATAAAGATCATCTAGCTCTTCACAATTCGACAGAATCATTGACGTATTCCACACTATCAGCGATTTCCTTCCCTAATGAATTCAAAATCCATGAGGTGACCATGTCATCACACCTCTACCATAGTCTATACTTTGGAGATTCCAAATCTGGTTTCTTACAGTCACCATTAATGAAACCTAGTTTGTTTTTTAACTGACAATGCTCGGAGCACACTCCGTCTTCAAGATCTATATCCAATCCCATTGAAAGGGACTGGTACCAACATTGCACCAGGATTATCCGATGGATGCATGTATAATGGACTGCTTGAGTCAATAGTGGACTCCTTGCTTGAGTCCACATCGATGTGTTCGATTTCCTCATCATTAGCCATGTGAATTACTTAATAAACACTATTTGAAATGAAAGGAGGAACATAGGAACATAGATCTAAGAACCCTAACTTTTTGCGAGAATGAAAATTACCTGCAATTGAGATGTGAAGATCGAGCTACCGATGATCTATACCAGCCTCATACGTGTATGATCAACCTTGCTCTGATACAATATCAAAAACAGCGGAGTAGAGGAGCAATTGAGCTCGAGAAAAGATCCAAGAGCGTGAGTGGAGACTTGGAGAAGAAGACTGGAAGAGAGGGCATTTGCGAGAAGGAGGGAAGGATAATTTTGGAAGTGAAAGTCTCAATTACATTAGCTCAATAGAGCTGTATATATACAATGCAAAATCAGAAGAGAGAAAACTAACCCAACTCCATCTAACCGACTAACTAACTTTGGGAAGTCTAACTAACTCAACTAACTGCCTAACTGCTTGGTACTACTCCTAATGCTGTAAGTACAACTGATCTAAAAGATTATAAATAATACAATGTTTTACAATGGCAAGGCCGCACTCGGATGACTAGTTTTGAGGCAGGCGTTTTGGTCGTGCCGTGAAGTGAAATTGTATCGTATGTTAGTTATAGAGGTTGGCGAACTACTACGATCTATAGATTTCCCATCTATATCCAATCCCGGCGCTAGATCTACCGGATAATCAAGTTGTACTGGAATGTCTACGCTCCCATAACGAGATGAACCTTGGTTTGGTGAATTGAAGTTGGCCTTAGGTGTAATAGGACTCCCAATTACTGCGCGCGATCGTATACTGAGGTGCTCCCCGCCGGTTGTTGGAATGACGCAAATTCCAATGATCTCAATACTATCTTTTTGGACTGCTGAGATCATCCTTTTGCACATCAACTGAAGAATTACATTTTCTACACTCAAGTGGAGTACCAATGTTGTATTCTTCTTGAGTCAGTCTAGTAAATAAATTTTCAGAATTGAGCATAAAAGTGTCATAACAATCAGTGAGTTAGAGTGAGGGTTTGTTTTACAAGTTAAAGTAACTTGTAAATCAAATAGCTGAAGTAGGAGTACTGGAGAGTATTGAGTTACAAATTTGTAATTGAGGAATACAACCAATCTAGTAAATGTGTTTTCCAAAATATATAAGCCAATCAAACATGGAAAAAATTTTAAAAATATTTTTTTCATGCCAAACACACCCATAATCATCACCTATTTTCAAAAAAAAAAATTATGAATCTTCTAAACTTTGTCTGGAGTATCGTCTTATCGATCTATAAATGATTAACATGGGCGAACCTGACGTTAGAGAAAGACATATTAGTTTCAACAAGCTAGTGGTAAAAGGTAAAAACTTATCGGTGTGCGGTTCTTGTGAGTTAGTATGTAAGTTGAATATGTGCAGATTTAAATAACACGACACAAAAGATTTCATCTCATTATCTTTGTTGAAGTTATAAAGTTGTAACTTGTAAGTTTACATTAATATTGAAAGAATAATAAGATTTTTTTAGTTTTTACATAAAATATACTCTGATTATTTTAATATCAATTCGAAAAAGAACAATTCGTAAAATGCAATGAAGTCTTATATAATCGCGTGGAACGTTAATAGTAGACCTGTCAAAATGGGCCAACCCAACCCAACCCAGCCCAAACCTCGTGGGCTTTTAAATTTGGTGGGCTAGGGCAGGCTGGCCCGCCATATGAACGGGCCTTAAAATGACCAGCCCAACCCAGCCCTAAGAGGGCTGCGGGATAGGGCGGACCGACCCTTCAATTTTTTTAGATTTTTTTTAATTTAAATCCTTAAATAGTTTTTCGTGACGTAGTCGATTAATCATATAAACAACTTATGTTTGCTTAGAGCGTACAAAAAGCTTGATATTTGACGAGGAATCTCGTAATTGAAATGCAAATTCTCTATATCTTTAGTTCTTTTTTTTTTTAAAGTTACAGGAATATTTTTTTAATACTTTTCTTTCATTTTCCATAGATTCAGAGATTGCTTCAATAAGTTTATATGCTGAGATTTTTTTAATTTAGGATTAACGTCATTTGCTGATTTCATCATTATAGTTCATAAAAGCTTTAAAATTCCTGAAATTTGCTACTTGTCAATTTTTTTTTGTGTGTGTATTTAAAATTGATCTTTTTTATACTAAAGAGCAGTTTAAATATTAATAATATATTAAAGTAATCCAAATTAATCATTGGCCGCTTAAAGTAATACTTTCTTTTGAAATAATATTATTATTGACCGCCTGAAACTTGTTGAGTTCGTTATTAATTAAGTAAAAGAAAAACTAATTTTGTCATATTACATGGATGTAAAAAATCAAAATTCTAGTTGATATGGAAGGGCAAATGAGCAATCTAGGGTTGGGGAATTGAGATTATAGTTAATAGTTTTTTTAGTTTTTACTTTTTTTAAATATTTAATAATTAATTAATTTGAATGTAATTAATTTTGCCCACGAGCCGACCCAAGCCCAGATTCGGTCAAGCCTCAAGGGCCAGTGGACTGACTTGGGTGCGCTTATAAGCCTCAGTTTTAAATGGGCTAAAAAAATCCTAATCCAACCCTATTCAAATAGCGGGTTGAATTGGGTTGGACTCACGGGCCAAACTTATTTTGACGGCTGTAGTTAATAGTAATGATATATATCTACTGTCTAAGAATCATTTGACAAACACCATGTCAAAAGAAGGGATAAAACGGAAAACGCCTAAAAATGCCACTCAACTTTCAAACATGATGTATCCATGTCATTCGTTAAAAAAATACACATTTTATCATACTGCCGTTACACCTTTGGTTCACTTACACCATTATTGAACTAACGACACAATTTTATTTTTTTTAATTTTTTTTAAAAAATTAACAGTGAGTGACATAGATGAGCCAAAGGTGTAACGACTGTGGCATGAAATGAATATTTTTTTAACGGATGGCATGAATAGACCATTTCTGAAAGTTGAGTGACATTTTTAGGCTTTTTCCGGGGATAAAAAAGCTTTTGAAAAAACGGAAAAGGCCTAAAAATGCCACTCAACTTTCAGAAATGATCTATCCATGTCATCCGTTTAAAAAATGTTTATTTCATGCCACTGCCGTTACACCTTTGGTTCACCTATGCCATTATTGAACTAATGACACAATTTTTTTTAAACCCCAACATTTCCACGTGTAATGTCTTCATTCGTCCGAATTAACCCATGCCCCACATTATTTTAACATGGGTTATGTCGATTAACCCAAACCCCCACCCGATTAAGTTATTACCCAAATAATCAACTCAACCCAAATCAAACCCAACCCATTCCAAATCCCCCCTCTCCGGTCATCTTCCCCAAATCACAAAATACCTAAAACCTCCATTAAATTCAATCAAGCTGATGTATTGCAAAAAAATTCGGGCTGATGTATAAAATAATGTGGGTCAAACAAATTTGTAGGCTGATGTATTGCAATATCTTAATACTTTTATAGAGGAACTCTGCAACAGTTGACTCAATTCGGGCACGAGCAACAAGAGGAGCTTCTTAGACGGCAAAAACAACTCCAACAAACACATGATCATCTTGTTGAGAAATCAAAAACTATATTAGCTGCTCAGGTTTGTATTAAAGAAAGCAACTTTAAGTTAATACATCACCATTTCTCTTAGATTTCTTGTAACTGGTTCATGAATTTAATTAATTGTGTCAACAGGAAACCTTTGAGTCTAGCAAGCAAGCATGTTCCTTGCCATAGACAAGTTGTTCGCTTTGCACAACGCCATGCTTCTAGAATCAAGATTGAAAGCTTTCTTGCTCTATTCGTTGTCAATCACTTTTTCTTTTTTTACCAAAATATATTCTTTTCTTCTAAATCCTCTCGTGCTCATTGCTGCTTCATCATTTCTGGTTTTTTATAGGGTTATGCCTCACATTCTTGATTGAATTTAATGGAGGTTTTAGGGATTTTGTGATTTGGGGAAGATGACCGGAGAGGGGGGATTTGGAATGGGTTGGGTTTGGTTTGGGTTGAGTTGATTATTTGAGTAATAACCCAGGTTAAAATAATGTGGAGCATGAGTTAATTCGGACGGATCAAGACATTACACGTGGAAATGTTGAGGTTTAAAAAAATTAAAAAAAAATTATGCCGTTAGTTCAATAATGGCATAGATGAGCCAAAGGTGTAACGACAGTAACATAAAATGAGCATTTTTTTAACGGATGACATGGATAGATCATTTCTGTAAGTTGAATGACATTTTTAGATCTTTTCCGAATATATTAACTCTATATCCCTCATTTCGAAGACGTGCCCGATCTTGTAATATAATACATGTAGTTCACTCAAATTTGAAAAGTGCCCCCCAAAAAAAAAAGTAAAAGGGAATGCTACAAAAACTATATTTCTACAAAAAATAAATTAGCAATGTTATAAATATATATTATATAATGGATGTTCATTTAGTACTCCGTTGTAAATAAGCTTCCTGAAGAAGCTTGTTCATATGAGACATTGTCATAAATATGTTTATCTATTTAGTACTTTATTGGAAATAAGCCTCCTGAAGAAGCTTATCATTTTGGTACTCCGTTATGGATAAACATTACCCCTGGAAGAAGATTATCTACATCTGGTACAGTAGCAACTTACAATTAGCTTACACAGCATCTTGCAGTAGCAGCTTACAAGCAGCTTACACAACAGCTTACAGTAGCAGCTTACACAACAGCTTGCAGTAGCAGCTTCCTTCTTATATAAATAGAGGATATTTCAGTTCATTATGTACATCAGTTTGAAAGTTCAATAATATATCTGTTTCTCTCTACACTTGTCTTTAGTTTATTTACTTTACAGTCGATATTTTATAACACGTTATCAGCATGAGACTCTGCCATCTCGAGCAAATACTTTGAAAGTATCAAAGGTACGAACTTTCTTTTTTTAAATAATGTCAAATCTTTCTAAACTTTAATTTGTAGCCCTGGATATATCGGGCAAAAGCTACATGTGTTGGGTGCTTGATGCTGAAATTCATCTTGATGCGATGGGTCTGGCAGACACCATCAAGGACAAAAATCAAGCGTCAAACCAAGACCGTGCCATAGCCATGATATTCCTACGCCATCTGAAGGCTTGAAAATGGAATATCTCACTGTTAAAGATCCAGTCATACTGTGGAATAATTTGAAAGATAGATATGACCACCTGAGGATGGTTGTTCTTCCACAGGCACGTTATGACTGGACTCATTTAAGGCTAAAAGATTTTAAATCTATCAGTGAGTATAATTCTGCTATGTTCAGGATTATTTTCCAATTGAAATTATATGGTGATAATATTACTGATCATGATATGTTGGAGAAAACTTTCACCAATTTTCATACCTCGAATATGCTCCTGCAGCAGCAATATCGAGAGATGGGATTCAAAAAGTATTCTGAACTTATCTCCCATCTTCTTGTAGCCGAGCAACATAATGAGCTATTAATGAAAAACCATGAAAGCCGACCAACTGGTTCTTGTCCATTCCCTGAAGTGAATGAGACGAACTTCCACCAAGCTAAGTATGGAAGAGGTCGTGCCCCCAGTCGTGGTCATGGTCGTGGTCGGGGAAGAAAATATAATCATGGTAATAATAATGCACCAAAAGAACCCTCCTAACCACCAGCAGTGGAAAAGGAAGGAACAAAAGCATGAAGCGGTGCAAGCAACAAATGCAGAAAATGCATGCTATAGATGTGGGAGGAAAAGACACTGGTCACGTACCTGTCGTACGCCAAAGCACCTGGTTGAGCTTTATCAAGCCTCCCTGAAGAAGACAGACAAAAATGCTGAAACAAATTTTATTTTTGAAGATAATTTAGACTTCATGCATTTGTATGTAGCTGATTACTTTGCACTCCCGGAAGGAGAAACAAGTCATGTAATCGCTGATGAATCTGTAGAAATGTAAATATTTTAATTTTTGTTGTTTGTAGTAGATAGTATGGATATGTAATAGAAGTTACGTTTTGATAATAACGTTTATTATAATATATTTTTCTTATGTCGTTTTGAAGAATATGGATAATCCTCAAATTATGTTTGGATCAAAGACCAATCATGAAGATATTTGTGTAATTGATAGTG
>ML360837.1:0-16838 GCA_005239505.1 Nicotiana paniculata
CTTTACCCTGGCAGCTTGCTCACGCTGTTTGACAGCATATTCATGAAAGCTTTCCACGGTTTTCTTTTTCAAATTGGACAAAGAGTTCCTGTCGGGAGCGATGTCAACATTATACTGGATCTGGCAGACAAAGTCTCGGGCCAAATCGTCCCACATATGCCAATGGGTAATTTCTTGGTCCATATACCACTCAGAAGCGATTCTGGTGAGGTTTTCTCTGAAATAGGCCATTAGCAACTCATCTTTTCCACCCGCACCCCTCAACTGGTTATAATATCGTTTCAAGTGAGCGATCGGGTCTCCGTGCTCGTCATATCTTTCGAACTTTAGCGTTTTAAAGCCAACGGGTAAATGCACGTGAGGGAACATGCACAGATCAGCATATGAAACGCTCTTTTGGCCACTCAGGCTCTGCATATTCTTGAGGCTTTGCTAGATGCTTTTCATCTTTTGTACTATCTCTTCTTGTCCAGGATTCCTCACGGCTCTCATGTTCTATGAGAGATTCAAATTGTGGGTGCTGAGGATAGGAATTTGAGGTAATCTAAGTGGTGTCCAACTGAAATTGGGGTGCTTGGAAGGTGAAAGTTGATGGTTCAAAGCTTCGTCGAGGCAGTGTTGGTTGTGCCATAGTAGAGGCTGGTGGTGCTGTGAACACTGTAGATGATATTCCTGAAGATAGTGCCTGGGGGAGAATCTCAGAAGGCATACCAGTGAAGTTCGCTGACAGAGTGGGGTACCCAAACAGAATGAATGGGTTGGTTACTGGGATAGAGACATTGGTAGTTCCTCCCATCCTGGGGATTAATTCCGGGAATCCGGGGATAGTACTGGGTGGTTCCCTGCCATTGGACCATGCGTCCCACATTTGTAGCATACGGTATCGTAGCCTTCTATTTTCCTCAGCAGCTGCTGACTGTGGCTGCGGGATAGCCGATGGGCTATCTTCGGGCTTAATTACGGGTAGATGGCTCTCTGAGGCCATGGCTTTACTTCCTTTAGATCTCGTGAAGTAAGGGTGTGAAGCCAGATTACCACCACAAAAACCAACCACCTAAAAATAAAATCTGTTCTTTGAGCATACACAACAAACCGGTTAGTTTGAGACATTTAACACATATGGAATCGCATATTGGGGACACAATGCACCTAAACAGTTGAACGTTTTCTAAATGTTTTGCAACGGTTGCGTGGTCATCCCGGCCTTTAAATGTAAATGGAAATAACTCTATACATCAATGTTGTTTGGTAACAACTACAACTAGAGGTGTTCATGGTTTGGTTTGGGTCGGTTTTTTCCTTAAAAAAATAACAAACCAAGTAAGTTGGTTCTTCAAATATTGAAACCAAACCAAACCAATTAAGTCCGTTTTTTATCGATTCGGTTTTTGTCGGTTTTGGTCGATTTTTTCTGGGTTTTTGATTATTTATCGGTTTTTTTTCTTATATGAGATATACACTACCAAATACATACTCCGGAGACTACATTTTTAACGTAACACTATCAAACCAATTGCTCATTGAGAAATCTATCATTTACCAAGATATATTGATGATAATTGAATCAACTAGTGTTGAATAATTAAGTACTTAATTAAAAATCGATTTATTTTTCACATGAAATAAATTCTTGTACTTAGCAAGATGGACAGAAAATCTGATCGATTTTTTTTTTCATTTTAGAATCTATCTGATAATGAAAATACGGGAAGAGTATCAAATGGAGCTGGCCGGCCGTCACTCTTTTTAATATTATACAAAAAGATTTAATTATTAATGCCATGTTAACGTCAACATAAGTTTCTCACTTACTCTCAAAATTAAAGATTGCAAACGGTCTCTGACTAATTGACCGTTTGAACATCATATCCAGTTTATTCCCTTTTATAAACACTTCTGATTCCCAATCAGCTATCCAAGTCAGCATCCACGACATGGATCCTCAAGGAACTGGAAACCTGAGGTGCAACACGAGAATTCACAAAATGCCAAAAGCTCTAACTGATTTTTTTTGGCAGCCTGGGTAGAGAACGCGTGAGCAGGAGCAAATTCTAGAAGAGCAATAGCTATAAATAAGAAAGTAGTAGTTGAAATATGGTAGAATAAAATCATGAGTGATCTCTGATTTCCTCTCATCCCCTTTCTCATTCAGGGGTGTCTCCTCTCTATGGACTTCTATGTCCTACCTATGCATGGGTCCGATTTGGTTCTTGGTGTATCATGGTTAGCTACATTAGGCCGAGTGGTGAAGGATTATGGCCAATGTCTGTTGGAATTTTTTATAGATGGCCAACAATTTAGTTGGCAAGGTGAACCCCCTCTGGATATGCAGCATGTGCAACTCCAAAGTTTGCGGCGCCTATGTGCTACTGATGCTGTTGCCACTTATTATCACTTGGAGATGCTTGGTGATTCTCCACCAATCCCTGTTGACTCGCCGCCAGCTTTGTCCGAGTTATTGGACTCTTATATAGATGTTTTTACCAAACCACATGGCCTTCCTCCAGCTCGATCACAGGCCCATGTGATACATTTAGCACCTACATCGGTCCCTGTCAATGTATAGCTTTACAGATACCCTTATTTTCAGAAGCAAGTAATGGAGAAATTGGTCAATGAGATGCTTGGTGAAGGCATTATACGACCTAGCACCATCATTTTTTCATCCCCGGTCCTTCTTGTCCGCAAGAAAGATGGCTCGTGGCGTTTTTTCGTGGACTATCGAGAACTCAATGCTATAACGATAAGAGATCGTTTCCCTATTCCAACGATTGATGAGTTATTTGATGAACTACATGGGGCAAAGTACTTCTCGAAGCTCGATTTATTATCCGGCTATCATCAGATCAGAGTTAGGCCTGAAGGCATTGAGAAGACTGCTTTTCGCACTCATGAGGGACACTACGAGTTCTTGGTGATGCCCTTTGGGCTATCCAATGCTCCCTCAACATTCCAGGCCACTATGGACTTGGTCTTTCGCCCTTACTTGCGTCGCTTTGTGCTTGTTTTCTTTGATGACATCTTAGTTTATAGCCCAACCTAGGACCTTCACATGGAGCATCTGACTAATGTGTTAAATTTATTACGACAACATCAGTTGGTGGCCAAAATGTCCAAATGTACGTTTGGCCAGGAACGAGTGGATTATTTGGGCCATGTTCTGTCGCAGCAAGGTCTATCGGTGGACCCTGCTAAAAATCTACCATACAACAATGTCCAACACCACGGAACGTGAGGGAAGTACGCAGTTTTCTTGGGCTCGCTGGATATTATCGGCGGCTCATTCGTCACTACGCCATGATTGCCGGTCCTTTGACTGATCTTCTCCGACATGACTCATATTCTTGGACAACTCAAGCTCAAAAGGACTTCGAGAATTTGAAGCAATGTCTAAGCTCCACACCAGTGTTGGCACTTCCTGATTTCGCTCAACCCTTCCCAGTTGAAACAGATGCTTCTGGAACAGGCATCAGAGCGGTATTGTCGTAGAAGGGTCATCCAATTGCCTACTCCAACCAAAAGCTATGCCCTAAGATGCAGCACGTGTCTACTTATGCTCGTAAAATGTTTGCTATCACCCAAGAATTTGGGAAGTGGCGTCAATATTTACTCGGACGTCGTTTTACTATCGTCACTGATCAGCAAGCGTTAAAGAATATTACTAACCAGGTTATACAAACTCCGGAGCAGCAGAAATGGTTGGGGAAATTAGTGGGTTTCGATTTTGATATCGTGTACAGGCCAGGAAAACATAATCTCGCAGCTGATGCTCTATCTCGGTTACATGCTGCCTCATTCATGGGCTTATCCAGTCAGTCATTCCGTTTGTTTGAGCAATTGAAGGAGTTGAACAAGATCCATCCTGAATTAATTGCTATCAACCAAGGGTTGCAAAATGATCCTAATACATTTCCTGACTATCAACTCCGAGATGAGATGCTTTTTTTAAGGGTCGCATTGTGCTCCCTTCAGATTCTCCATTGCGACTCCATTTGCTTCAGGAGTTCCATTCCTCACCCTTGAGGGGACACTCCAGCATTGTGCGCACCTTCCACCTGTTGTCCTCGAACTTCTTCTGGAAAAATATGCGGCATGATGTCAAGACCTTCATATCTTCTTGCCCCACCTGCCAACAGATGAAGGATGTTCACCATTATCCAGCCGGGCTACTTCAACCATTATCTATTCCAGAGCAGGTATTCGAAGAGATCACAATGGATTTTATCACTTGTCTTCCTCCATCACGAGGAAATACCACTATCATGACTGTGGTTGATAGACTCTCCAAGTACGCCCAGTTCACTCTCTTACTAGCCACTTTTTCTGCCATCACTGTAGCAGAAGCATTTGTTGCTAATATTCTGAAGTTACATGGCCCTCCTATATCCATCGTCACAGATCGTGATCCTCGTTTCTTGCACTCTTTTTGGCAAGAGCTCCATCGTCTTCAAGGTACTACTGTGGCTATGAGCACAACCTATCATCCTCAAACGGATGGGCAGTCCGAGTCTCTCAATAAATGTGTCGAACAATACCTTCGGTGTTATGTGGCTGATTCTCCAAAAGATTGGGTAGGCATGCTGCCTTGGGAAGAATACTGGTATAACACTTCATTTCAGACTTCAGCGGGGATGTCACCTTTTCAAGCGCTATATGGTCGTGAACCTCCAATTCTTGCTCGCTATACTCAACATAGCAGTTCTCATGAGCTTGTTGAGGCATACTTCCTTCGCAGAGATGAGGTTTTAGAGAAGCTTAAGGGGAATTTGTTACAGGCCCAACGTCGTATGAAAAAGTTTGCTGACCGTAAGAGGACTGAGGTCACATTGCAAGTTGGGGAATGGGCTTATGTTAAGCTTCAACCATACCGTCAGTATTCACTCAGACGCCGCACAAGCTGGAACGCAAATACTTTGGGCCCTTTAAGGTTTTGAAACAGATTGGACCTGTTGCGTACAAGTTGGAATTGCCAATAGCTGCATAGATTCATCTTGTGTTTCATATTTCAGTGCTTAGAGATTTGTGGGATCCCCAGATCAAGAGGTCACGCCACTGCATTTACGCGATACTACCCCATCACAGGATAATCTGAACCTTGAGGACAAGGTTCTTTTCGGGGACGGAGGTAATGTTATAAACACTTCTGATGCCCAATCAACTATCCAAGTCAGAAGCCACGCCATGGATCCTCAAGGAACTGGAAACGTGAGGCGCATCACGAGAATTTGCAAAACGCCAAAAGCTCTAATTTATTTTGTTTGGCAGCCTGGGCAGAGAACGCGTGAGCAGGAGCAAATTCTAGAAGAGAAATAACTATAAATAAGAAAGTAGTACTTGAAATATGGTACACTAAAATCATGAGTGATCTGTGATTTCCTCTCATCCCTTTTCTGTATCTGTTCCTCTCATCTCCTTTCTAGTCTACAACTTTAGATACTAATTGTCTCAGTAATTCCTATTGCAATGCCAGTATCGAGTATTGAGTTTGCTACCTAAATCAGTAATTGAGTTGGTTGCTGTCATATTGAGGAGTTGGGTTTACTAGTTGTCACATTCCCACATGTGAAGTCGTCTAGGGAGGGTAGTGTGTACGCAAGCCTTATCTTACCTAGTAAAGGTAGAAAGGTTGTTTCCTTGTTTCGTACATTAGAATACTATTTTTATCAAGTTACAATTACATACTAACATAGAAATTTGCTTATAATTAACTTATGAATTTTAAAGTTATACACACTAACCTATAATAAAATTTGTTATAACATGTTACTTATTATTTACTCTATGTTACACACTACCATCACGAATATACTACATGATTTTGTAAATTAAATGGTTATATTGTCCCTATATATGAGTTAAATCTACTGCTTCAATTATTATTTGAGGTGTGAGTGACTGTCTTTATTGTACTTTATGTTTGTTCTCTTCTTTTCTCTCTCTTCTTACAACAAATATTTTTCTAGTTTTACCATCTAGTAAAAGGGATAAGTAAAAAAAAATAACTTTGTCACAATAGAAGACAACTTGAGGGAAACCCTCACCAGTCACCACCAAAGGAATTTCCTGTTCTCACAAGGCAAATTGAGAAAGCAGTTTGGAGAAGAGTGTGTACCATATATTCCAATGATCATAGTAAACATCAGGTATCTGAATATTCTCATAAAAGTTAATTAGTAATAGGAATTTAAATTTGATTTATTATTAAATATAAAGTATGTCATTTTTTTGGGACTGACTTAAAAAAAATAAAGTATCACATAAAATGGGACGAAGGGAGTATTTCTTTAGAAAATATAAATTATAGTAAAGTGATAATTATACCTATAAGCAAAAACGTCCTTAAACGTGATTTTGACATCCCCAATATTGATAGAAATAGTATCAGTGTTGATGGTAATCAAGATGAGTAAAATCGACACGCAAATAGGCGTAAGAACCACTACAATAAGGCCAACGAACGGCGGGATGGTGGTAGTTGGTGATGATATCATTTCTAATTCTGATGAATAATAATCTACAAAAATATTATAAGAAGAAATTGTTGGTCTTTAAGCTTAGTGTAGCTTAATTTAGCTTAATTTTAAGCTTGGTATAACTTAAAGAGAGTGAATGGAAAATGGTGGGAAAAGAAATGGAGGGAAGTGAAATTTTAAATTAGTGCACTTTGTCCCTCATTGGAAGAAGGAAAGAAAATCTATGTGTATATATAGAGAAGCTCCTCTTCTAGCTCTTAAAGAGTTGAGAAGAAGGCAAGCCTCGCGCCGTCGTCATCGTCGCTCTTCAAATTATTTTATTAATTAATTTAATTAATTTCGAATCCGAAATGACCCACGACCCGGTCTGTTCCGACCCGTTTTCTTTCCCGGATTATTTTAAATCCGTTTTTAAATTTTCCGCAATATTCATATCTGTTCAAAACAGCCATGACTGTTTTGAAAGGATTCACACCTATTCCAACAACTATGGCTATTCTGAAAGGTTGCAAAACCTTTTCAAAAACAGTGCTAAATTGGCTATAAATATACCTTGAATCCCAGAAGTTTTACTTACTAAAATTTTCTGATCTTCTTTTTCTTCTTCTGCACAAAATATTCCAGTGTGTTTTACAGCCTTCTAGTGGTTCGCTGTTCACCGGCATTTTTGGTACCAACGCTCCGGTGAGTTAAATCATTCTATCTTGGGAGGATGTAACGACTCGGCCGGTCGTTCCGTGAGATTTACCTTGTTTCCTCCATTTCTGCATTTGTTATATATTGCTAGCCTGTTTTTGTTGTGTTGGGTCAGTTGGTTTGGGTCCGGAGTGGTTATGGTGAGAATTGAGGCATTTAGTCTCTTAAAGTAACCTAATAGTTGAGAAAGTCAACTGAGAGTTGATTTATTGGTAAACAACCTCGAAATGCGGATTTTATTTCTCGGATAGCTTCGTTAGGTGATTTGGGACTTAGGAGTGTGTTCAGAATATTTTTGTGATGCCCGGTGTAGAATTAGGCTTGAATTGGCGAAAGTTAGTTTTTTGGCGATTTCCGGTCGGTAGTGGAAAATAGGCTATCGGGGTCAGAATGGAATTCCAAAAGTTTGAGCAGGTTCGTAATGTTATTTTGAATGTGTCTGCAATACTTCAGATCAATCAGAGGTGTTTTGGTTGGTTTCGGCGTAGTTGGCGAAATTTGGAAGTTTCAAAGTTCATAGACTTGAATGTGATGTAATTTTGGTGTTTTCATGTTGTTTTTCGTGTTTCGAAGACTCGACTAAGTTGGAATAATTCTATGGGGTGTGTTGGTATGTTTGGTTGGGCCCCGAGGGGCTCGGGATTGATTTCAGATGGTTGGCGGGGTTTTTGGACTTGGAAATTTGTAGCAATAGTTGCTGGTGTGAAAGTTCTGGTGTCGACCGCTCCTGCGGTCGGGCAGCTATAGGTGCGATGCCGCAGGTGCGATGGGCAGAGCGCAGGTGAGAAAAGTCTAGGCAGGGGACCGCAGGCGCGGGTCCGCAGGTGCGGAAATGACTGGCATAAACAGTATATAAAGGCCCTCCGCGAAAATTCTCTTACTTTTCACCATTTTGCATGTGGGAGGAGTTCTTTGAAGGCGATTTGGAGAAGGAAACTCGAGATTCTTCAGTAAAGGTAGGTTCTTTGGTTACAAACTTCGTTCCTATGCTATTTTGTTCGGATTAGGCTTGAAAATTTAAGGATTTGAGTAGGAAAAGGTTGGGAAGAAGGGGGTGGAGAATTGAAAATTCTTTTGAGGTTTTGGGTAGGCAATTGTGATCCGATTGTGATGATTTTGGTATGAATAGAATCGTGGGAGGACGAGGTTTCTAATGATGTAAAAGTTATCAAATTCTGAGACGTGGGCCCGGGGCTCGGGTTTTGCCGAATTTCGAGATTCTTGTATAATTTGATAACTTTCGATTGGGTTGAGTTCCTTTGATATATATTGATGATGTTAAACTGGTTTTGGCTAGATTCGGAGAAATCGGGAGCTAATTTGAGGGGCAAGAGCATTGCAGACTAGTGTTGTGGCTCGGTAGAGGTAAGTATTGGTTATAAATCCTGTCTTGAGGGTATGAAACCCCGAACTTTACATCCCTTCACGGATTTGGAGTGACGCACACACTGGATGACGAGTGTGGGGAGTGCAGAAACTGAAAATTTGGAAATATGTTCCTTTTCAGGCAACTATTGAGTTGCAAAACTTCTTTTTAAGCATACGTTTTACAGTATTACTACGATTTGATATATTTGGGCTGTAAGCCATGTTTGGGGCCTAGTGCTGATCTGTTTTAACCCCTTGGGGCTATTTTACTGATATTCTCACTACTTTGAAACTGTGATTTTTCACTCAGTCTTTCTTATGAATTTGTTGACACTCCTATTTGATGATATTACTATTTCTTGAAATGAAATACTATCTTGGGTCGGGAACCCCGTTTATTTATGGCCTGAGTGGCATAATGTGTGTGTCTGACTGAGTAATGCCGAGGGCCAATATTGTGAGGATGTTATGATATGAGAGAGGCCGAGTGCCTGGGAGTGATTGATGCCATGATTTGGCCTGTTAATAGCGCTTGGGATGTAGGAGCCCCTCCGGAGTCTGTACATACCCCCAGTGAGTGCAGGTACCTATAGAGTGCCGAGTTTCGAGTGACGAGTGATTGGGAGGCATGAGTGACTGTGAGGTGCTGAGGGACTGATTACGAGTGATGGTGAGGGATGCCCGAGGGACTGATCATGAGTGACTGTGAGGCATGCCCGAGGGGCTGATTATGATATATGTTTTGCCCAAGGGGCTACTGATGATTTTACTACTTTCACTCTGAGTTATGAAATATTTTTTGCCCGAGGGGCTACTGATGATTTACTACTCTCACTCTGAGCTTATGAAATATGTTTGCCCGAGAGGCCTCTATATGATTCATTTTATTTTTATACTAAACCTTTCGGTTGAAGTTGTTGAAAAATATACATTCTTTAAAGGATTTTTCTGAAGATGATTTTAAGACATGATGATTTCACATATCTATGTTATACTGTTGGAAAGAAAGGTTGTGCCTCTTGTGATTTGATGACATTGATTTTATGTGTTTCTTGCTGCTCAGACTTGATTTATTTTCATTACTACTGAGTTGGCGTACTCACATTATTCCCTGCACCTCCATGTGCAGATTCAGGTGAAAATATCGAGCATTATCCATCTTTTCCGCGCGGCGCCGGATTTGCGGGATATAGAGGTAGATGTTGTATCTTGTTGTATCTAGCTTTCATTCGGAGGTTTTGTATTATGATAGTATATTTTGAATTATTCTTCTAGATGCTCATGACATGTTGGCTCCGGGTTTAGGGGTCGGCAGTATTGTATAATATTGGCCTATTATATTCAGTTATTTCTGTATATTTTTGTGAAATGCTTGAAACTTAATTGGTATTTTCTAAAAGAAATTGTGAACATACGGTAGTCAGCTAGCCTAGTTCCACGATAGGCGCCATCACGGCCGGTTTAGGATATGGGGTCGTGACAGAGGATATATTCCAACACCCCAGGTACTTGAGGGGAATAATTTCCTTAAGGACACACTATGTATTCAGTGGGCTCGATTTATTCTTATATTATTTTTCATAGAAAAAGCTAAGGACGCCTGTACTAGCGCGCCCGCGCTCAGCACGCGCTAGTCAGGTTTCTCACTGTCCTTGGTATATTCCACTAGCGCGGCCGCGCTAATCCCGCGCTAGTGAAGGTTTCTTACTGTTTCTGCATTTTTTCAGAAGTTATTATTGTTTTATTTTACAGCTATACAGATTGATAACAATCTTAAGGAAATTATATTTTTATTTTCTGTATTATGTTTGTGGAGATTAAAACCTGTGTGTTTTATACTCCTTCTGAATTTTATTATTCTGATTTGAATATAAAAACTTCATCAGAGTTTTGAAATTCAGAAATTGATTTGAAGAACATAAAAACTTCATCGTTTTTTGTGAAACAGTATATAAAAACTTCGGTTTTTATTTATTATACATACTGTTTATTGTTGATTACAGTATTGTTTACTGTTATGGTTTTGCCATTAATTGAACTCTTCTGTTGTTGACAATGAGAAATGGAAACTGATAACGGAAATTCTTCTGCTACTATTGCGGCAACGACGATAGCCTCGTCGAGCCGGACGGCTGTTCCACCGGCAGAAAAACCGGGGAAATTTTCTGGAGCCAACTTCAAAGGATGGAAGCAAAGGGTGTTCTTCTATCTTACCACACTTGGTATGCGGAAATTCACTAGTGAATAGCCTCTAGTACCTGCTGCGGACATGCTAGACAATGAAAAGTTCATGATTATTGAGGCATGGAAGCAGACAGATTTTCTTTGAAAAAGGATATATTTTAAGTGCTTTAGAGGATGACTTGTACAATGTGTACAGTGCGATAAATACTTCAAAAGAATTATGGGACGCACTTGAGAAGAAGTACAAGACAGAAGATGCATGCTTGAAGAAGTTCGTGGTTGCCAAGTTTTTAGACTATAAAATGATAGACAACAAAACTGTGGGAACCCAATTTCAGGAACTTCAACTTATTTTTCATGAACTTATTGCTGAAAGTATGGTCGTGAATGAAGCATTTCAAGTGGCTGCAATGATTGAAAAGTTTCCTCCTTCGTGGAGAGATTTCAAGAACTATCTCAAGCACAAGCGCAAAGAAATGAAGTTGGAAGATCTTGTGATTCGTCTCAAGATTGAGGAAGACAACAAAACAGCCGAGAAGAAGTCTCGTGGAAATTCAACGATCATGGGAGCTAATATCGTTGAAGAAACTGCTCCAAAAAGTAAGAAGAGGAAGAGATCTTCTGGACAGACTAATGAGTAGAACAAAAAGAAATTCAAGGGAAACTGCCACAATTGTGGAAGAGTTGGTCACAAAGCCCCTGATTGTCGCTTCCAGATAAAGGATAAGAAGAAGGGACAGGCCAACATAGTAGAGAAGAATGATGACATTGATGATCTTTGTGCAATGCTTTCGGAATGCAACTTAGTTGGAAATCCGAAGGAGTGGTGGATTGACTCCGGAGCCACTCGACATGTTTGTGCTGTCAAAGAAGCATTTCCGACTTACTCTACTGCTGGTCCCGAAGAAGAGATTTCCATGGGAAATAATTCAACAGCCAAGATTGAAGGTTATGGGAAGATTTTCCTAAAGATGACTTCCGGTAAGGTGTTAACGCTCAACAATGTTCTTCATGTTCCTACTATTAGGAAGAATTTAGTTTCTACTTCTTTACTAGTGAAGAATGAATTCAAATGTGTATTTATTTCTGATAAAGTTGTTGTAAGCAAGAACAAAATGTAAATTGGAAAAGGCTACCTCACAGAGGGCCTTTTCAAACTCAATGTAATGGTTATTGATACTATGAATAAAATTTCATCTTCTTCTTATTTGTTGGATTCAAATGATTTATGGCATAGTCGTTTAGGACATGTCAATTATAAAACCTTGCGGAAGTTAATCAATTTAGAAGTATTGCCTAAATTCGAGTGTAATAAATTGAAATATCAAATATGTGTTGAATCTAAGTTTGTAAAACATTCTTATAAGTCTGTTGAAAGGAATTCAAATCCTTTAGACTTAATTCATACTGACATTTGCGAGATGAAGTCGACACCACCTAGAGGTGGGAAAAAGTATTTTATTACTTTTATTGACGATTGGACTCGATATTGTTATGTTATTTTCTTAATAGTAAGGATGAAGCAATTGAAGCATTTAAGCAATACAAAAATGAAGTAGATAATCAATTGAATAAAAAGATCAATCCAACGGTGGAGAATATGAATCTCCATTTGCAGAAATATGTTCGGAATATGGAATTATCCATCAAACTACTGCACCTTACACACCTCAATCCAACGGAATTGCGGAACGGAAAAATCGTACATTAAAGGAAATGATGAATTCTTTATTAATAAGTTTCGGATTTCCGCAGAGTTTGTAGGGGGGAGCTATCCTTATAGCTAACCGAATACTCAACAGAGTACCCCACAACAAAACGCAATCTATTCCATATGAAAAATGGAAAGGTAGAAAACCCAACTTGAAATATTTCAAAGTGTGGGGGTGTCTAGCAAAGGTACAAGTTCCTTTACCAAAAAGGGTTAAAATTGGACCAAAAATAGTAGATTGCGTTTTCATTGGATATGCTACAAACAGTAAAGCATGTCGATTTTTGGTCCATAAATCCGATAATCCCGAGATTCATGTTAATACGGTAATGGAATCAGATAATGCTGAATTCTTTGAAAGCATTTATCTGTATAAAACTGAATGCGAGTTGTTAAGTGAAAGACCTAAACGACCTCGGGAAGAACCAAAGAAAAATCCTCCAAGTGTAGGAGATCCAAGGCGTAGAAAACATCAAAGAATATCTACTTCCTTTGGACCAGATTTTGTGACATTCTTGCTTGAAAATGATCCTCAAACTTTTACAGCAGCCATGTCGTCTTCTGGGTCAACATTTTGGAAAGAGGCAGTCAATAGTGAGATTCAATCAATTTTGGATAACCATACATGGGAATTGCTTGATCTTCCTCCTGGAAATAAGCCTTTAGGTTCGAAATGGATCTTTAAACATAAAATGAAAGCTGATGGCACAATTGACAAATATAAGGCAAGACTTGTTGTGAAAGGTTATAGACAAAAAGAAGGCCTTGATTACTTTGACATTTACTCGCCAGTAACGAGGATAACATCTATTAGGATGTTAGTGGCATTAGCGGCCGTGTATGGTCTTGAAATCCATCAAATGGATGTTAAAACAGCTTTCTTAAATGGAGAATTGGAGGAAGAGATTTACATGGAACAACCTGAGAGTTTTGTGGTTCCTGGTAAAGAAAAGAAAGTGTGCAAACTTGTAAGTCGCTTTATGGACTTAATCAAGCACCCAAACAATGGCATGCCAAATTTGACCAAACAATGTTGGCAAGTGGGTTTAAGATCAACGAGTGCGACAAATGTGTTTACATTAAAAACACTCNAAGACTCCAATTGACGTGAGTTATGCACTTCAAAATAATGAAGGTGAAAGTGACTCACAACTGGACTATGCTAGTGGATATGTTTTCACAATTGGGGGTGGAGCAGTGTCTTGGAAATCATCCAAACAAACGTGCATCATCCGTTCTACAATGAAATCTGAATTCATAGCTTTAGATAAGGCCGGTGAAGAAGCTGAATGGCTTCGGAATTTCTTGGAAGATATTCCATTTTGGCCCAAACCTTTGGCACTTATTTGTATACATTGTGATAGTCAAGCGGCAATAGGCAGGACAGGGAGCGTTATGTATAATGGAAAATCTCGTCATATATGACGGAGACATAATACCGTTAGACAACTACTCTCTAGTGGTGTTATCACAATTGACTATGCAAAGTCAAGATATAACTTGTCGGATCCACTTACAAAAGGCCTATCTAGAGAGTCAGTTGAAAGATCATCAAAGGGAGTGGGGGTAAGGCCTAGGACAAGTTATCATGGCGGTAACTCTACCTAGCAGGCTGAAGATTCCAAGAGCTAGGTTCAAAGAGATAAAACAAAGTTATGAATGACCCCAACATTGTCAATAACTCAACCCATTCTCGTGATGAAGACAATGTACAGTAATAAAGGTAAAGCATTAAGGCTTTTTGATGAGTCAATAAAGCTTAAAGATTTTTAATGATTTGCTAAGTCTGGCAGGATATCAACAGATATTGTGTCTTTAGGATTACAGGTTTAGGAATCGCCTATGTGAGTGTGAAGTGTAAGCCGCTTCAAGGGGAATGAAAGTAAAGGCCCATTCTCTAAGCACTCATGAAATCAGGCGGTGTTCATGGCTGAAACGAACACAACAGCGAGAACCATAGATGGTTAATGATTGATTGTGTGACTTATGTTGTCTAGGTATACAACAAAGATCGACGGTTCAAAGATATCAAATGTACCGATTGACCGAGTATATCCGATATAAGTTCACTACGGAAAGTTCAAAGGGAAACCTACTTATCCAGATGCAATTAATTCTTGCATGTAAAACACACACACGTCCGTGCATTCCTTTATTTTATAGCTATTCCACATTCATGTGGGGGATTGTTGGTCTTTAAGCTTAGTGTAGCTTAATTTTAAGCTTAGTTTAGCTTTATTTTAAGCTTGGTATAGCTTAAAGAGTGTGAATGAAAAATGGTGGGAAAAAAAATGGAGGGAAGTGAAATTTTGAATTAGTGCCTTTGTCTCTCATTGGAAGAAGGAAAAAAAAATCTATGTATATATATAGAGAAGCTCTTCTTCTAGCTCTTAAAGAGTTGAGAAGAAAGCAAGCCTCGCGCCGTCGTCGTTGTCGCTCGCTCGGCTCAGATTCGGATTCGGATTCGGATTCGGTCAAATATTGATTGATTGATTAATCTTTTTGGACAAAATTCTTTTCAAATTATTTTATTAATTAATTAAATTAATTTCGAATCCGAAATGACCCACCCGTTTTCTTTCCCAGATTCTTTTAAATCCGTTTTTAAATTTCTCGCAATATTCATACCTGTTCAAAACAACCATGGCTGTTCTGAAAGGATTCACACCTGTTCCAACAGCTATGGCTATTCTGAAAGGTTGCAAAACCTTTTCAGAAACAGTACTGAATTGGCTATAAATATACCTTGTATCCCAGAATTTTTATTTACTAAAATATTCTGATCTTCTTCTTCTTCTTCTGCACAAAATATTCCAGTGTGTTTTACAGCCTTCGAGTGGTTCTCTGTTCACCGGCGTTAACACTCTGGTGAGTTAAATCGTTCTATCCTGGGAGGATATATTCCAACACCTCGGGTACTTGAGGGGAAAAATTTCCTTAAGGACACACTGTGTATTTAGTGGGCTCGATTTATTCTTATATTATTTTTCATAGAAAAAACTAAGGACGCCTGGACTAGCGCGCCTGCACTCAGCACGCGCTAGTGGTCGCACTAGTCAGGTTTCTCACTGTCCCTGGTATATTCCACTAGCGCGGCCGCGCTAATCCCGCGCTAGAGCTCGCGCTAGTGAAGTTTCTTACTGTTTCTGTATTTTTTCAGAAGTTGTTATTATTTTATTTTACAGCTATCAGATTATAAGAAGAAATAACTAAAATTTATCGATACTTAAATCTTACTGCACAAAAGTTTCTTATATTGATATATTTGTGATGCAATATTAGTTAGTGTTATATAGAAAAAGGATAACGCATGAGTTGTAGAAACGTTGACTTTGTCTTAATCTGCAAGTCAATGTACGACTCAAGTCCATTCGTTTTTATCGCTTTAAATTTACCCTAAATGATTGTGGTGTATGTTTGGAGGAAAAGTAATCACATTTTCCTTTGAGAAAAGGACTTTCTTAAATTAGAACCTTATACGGAAGGTTTTTCCGTACAAGTTTTTGCCGTTGAAATACCTAAAGGAGAATATTGCTTGTTAAATTTTTTGTTCGTTTATATTCTAATGGTTAGTGGCCTTTTATTTACTCTTATTATATTCAGGTTTTTCGATTATTTATCGGGTTTTTTCTTATATGAGATATACACTATCAAACACATATTTGGAGACTATATTTTTAACGTAACACTATCAAACCAATTGCTCTTTGAGTAGTCAATCATTTACCAAGTTATATTAATAATAATTGAATCAATTAGTTATGAATAATTAAATACTCAATTAAAAATCGATATATTTTTCACATGAAATAAATTCTTGTACTTAGCAAGATGCACAGAAAATCTGATCGATTTTTTTTTTTTCATTTTAGAATCTATCTGATAATGAAAATAATAGACATGGGAAGAGTATCAAATGGAGCTGGCCGGCCGTCACTCTTTTTAATATTCTACAAAAAGATTCAAATAATTAAAAAGTTAATGCCATATTAACGTCAGCATAAGTTTCTTACTTACTCTCAAATTAAAGATTGGAAACGATCTCTAACTAAAGAGCAACGGTTTTGGAGGGAAATGTTCTTATTAACTTTGGAAAAAAACAATTTCTAAAGGATACAATGGAAAATTATAAATACCCAAATTAAAGATAATTTTCAAAACAAAAAATTACAAAAATAAATACAAAAACACCCTAAGACTTGCACAACTTCACCAACGTACTTAAAACAATTAGATACATTTTAAATACAAATTGAAACTTCAGCACAAGGCAAACTTCAAAATCTTGAAATAATAATAATAATATCTCAAAGCATTGGATTTAAACTAAGAGATTATTTTTAAAAAAAAAAAAAAAATCAAGCTCTCTTAGGAAGAGCATAAGATGAGAAAACTGAGGAAACAGC
>MDKI01201297.1:0-11062 GCA_005239505.1 Nicotiana paniculata
AATATTTATAGCAAAATAGTATAGAATTTCGGTGTGGTCAAAAAATAGTTGTTCACAATTATGTTGACCGCGTCGCATGATCGATTCGCGAGTGGGAAAAATAGATGCAACTATGGTTCGAGCCGTTCGACCCTCGGCAGTGCACATTTTATTATTGTTGGTCCGCGCCGTTCGACCCTCGGCACTTTGTTTGCGCATGATAAATGTTGCGTATTTCCTGTGATTTATACACGTTTATTGGCCTAAAAAAATTTTTAATTGCCTGTTAAAAAGAAGAAGAATTTATATGTAAAATGTTAAATAAGTCTGATGTTTCTTATCCCTAATTATTATTTAATTGTCTATGATACTCATGCTTAGCACCTCACTTGATTATAATTAACCGACTTATAGCAAGTGTCTAATTCGACCTCTCGTCACTACCTCTCTGAGGTTAGGCGGGATACTTACTGAGTACACGTTGTTTTCGTACTCATACTACACATTTTGTGCATTTTGTTGCACATGTACCTTCATAGCGATATGGATGACTTGGAGACTTAGACGAGCTGCATCACTCGAAGACGACCCGCAGTCGGCAGAGTCTTCTTCTATGTACTGTGTTTTCATTTTTATTCTTTGTCCAATTTGTATTTCGGACAAGCTTTGTAGAATTTGTAAAATTCTTAGAAATAGCTCATGTACTTGTGTCACCGGGTTCTGGGATGTGTTGGGATGTACTTTATTAAAATGGAGTATTGCACTATTATTTTTACTTAATGGATTTTATTTGGTTGTTACGTGTTAAAGTGAAAGGTAATGATTTCAAAAATGCTAAAACAGGAAATTTAGCTTAACTATTTAATGATTGGCTTGCCTGACATCGGTGTACGGCGCCATCACGACCTTATGGATTTTGGATCGTGACAGTATATTACCCGCCCTAAATAAGGAATACTTACAAATTATATACAATTTATTATTAGTGTCTTAAATTAGGGGATTTAATTAAACGTTTTTCCTTTTTTCTCTCCTCTCCTCTCTCCTATTCACTACCGCCTCGCTCATCAATTTTTCCTTCTTTATTCATCACTCTCTCTTAATAAAATTTGTGAATGAAATTGCAAATATGAAACCGGTGGAAGATGGTACAACCGCACTATATATACATGGCTTGAGAAGCGAAATAAGCAGTTCGTGGTTTTAGGAGGGAACTGCTCATTCTTTCACCTATAATCACACATAGAATATACTCTACTGTTATTCTAGGTACTCAGAATTCAAACTTCAATCACGCAAATTTTAGAGCAAATATTATTCCCATTCCATCACAAGTTCATGTGATGACCCAAAAGGTCATCTTCTATTTTAGAAGTCAAAACTGTGTTCCGAGGCCTTGAAAACCTCCTTTTGTCTCACCTCGTTTTGTGTGCACAGTCCGGACGTATATCCGGAAAGCTTTTATATGAAAAATTGAGAAAAATGCTAATTTTGTCTTTAAAAATTAAATTTAAGTTGACTTCGGTCAACATTTTGGGTAAACGGACCCGGACCCGTGATTTGACAGTCGTGGAGGGTCCGTAGGAACATATGAGAGTTGGGCGTATGCCCAGAATAGAATTCTGAGGTCCCAAGCCCGAGAAATGAATTTTTGAAAGAAATTATTTTACTGAAAATATAAGAGTTTTTGGAAATTTGATCATATTTGAAATTGATGGTATCATGCCCGTATTTTGTTTCCGGAGCCCGGTACAAGTTTAATATGATATTTTAAGTTATGCCTGTAAAATTTGGTAAGAAACGGGGGTCATTTGACGTGGTTCAGACCCGTAGTTGTGAAATTTGAACTTTGAAAGTTTTGAGATTTTTCTTCGATTTCTATGCTAAATTCGTTGTTTAAGATATTATTTTGGTGATTTGATCGCGCAAGTAAGTCTGTAGGATGTTTTAGGGTTGTGTGCATGTTTGGTTTGGAGCCCCGAGGGCGCGGGTGAGTTTCAGGGTTTTTAGAATTGGAAAATCTCTGCTGGTGCACCAGTTCTGGTGTGCCCGCATCTGCAAGCCCTTTTCCGCAGGTGAGAGCGGAAGCCCGCAGGTGCGGTATTTGGCTTCGCAGGTGCTCATCAGCAGATGTGGAAGGCTTCCTGCAGGTGCGACCCCCCTAGTGTGCCTGTTCATTTCCGCAGGTGCGACCAGTTTTTCGCACCTGCGAGAGCGCAGGTACGACCCAAGCACCGCAGGTGCGAGGGTCGGGCAGTGAAGTTTTAAAAAAAAACAAAGCTCCACCTGTTTTCTTTTCAATTCTCACAAAAAAATAGAAGACTTAGGGAAATTTTCTCAAGAGATTTTCTTCCCAAATCATAGGTAAGTGTCCATTAACTAATTTTTTTCAACTTTCTAATGTTTTTCATCAACTTTCATAAAATATTCTAGGGTTTTAATGGTAGAAAATTGGGGATTTGGATAGAGTTAGGCCTTCTTGTATAATTGGAATTTAGACCACGTTTTGGGGTCGGATTTCGAAACTAATTACATATCCGGGCTCGTGGGTGATCTAGTTTTGCTCCGAACCTCGTGTTTTGACCAAGCGGGTTTGGGGTCGATTTTTGAGTTTTTGGGAAGAATGATAGAAAACTCATAATTAAGCATTGGGGTTGAATTATTTAGCACTTATTGATATTATTAAGCTAATTATGTTTAGATACAATTGAATCGGAGGCGAATTCTAAAGGGAAAGCGGTAATTGAGGCTTGAGTTTGGTCGTGGAATTCGAGGTAAGTGTTTGACTTCACCTTAGCTTGAGGGAATAAGTATGATATCTTATTTTCTACGTGTTAGTGTAATGTGCAACGTATAAGTGTGGTGACGAGTATCTATACGTTGGAGTCAAGCATGCCCGTGAGTCGAATATTGTGATTTATGTGATTTTTCATCAAACATTACTTGAGTTTAATTTGATAATTATCCATGTTGGTGGTATTTCTTTGGTATTGATCATTGTTGAGTATTGGTTCAAGTTAAGAATTAAGTGAAGTTAAGTAACTAAGTGAGATTGGTTATAGTAATTTCCCTTGCCAGGATGATATTGATTCTACTGTTGGCTCCCTTGCCGGGACGTTATGGCTTTTATTATTATTGTACTATTGATTTTCCTTGACGGATTGTTGTTATTGATTTGTTTGGGTGAGGAAGAGTGTTAAAGCACGAAGGGTGATGCTATGCCATTTTATTTGATATATGGTGAGGATGAGTGTTAAAGCACGAAGGGTGATGCCGTGTATGATATTGTGAGGATGAGCATAAAAGCACGAAGGGTGATGCCTTGCCATATTATGAACTTAAAAGCACGAAGAGTGATGCCGTGCCATTTCTATTGAATTATGGTGAGGATGAGAGTAAAAGCACGAAGGGTGATGCCGTGCATTCTCTTTATTGTTTGGTGAGGATGAGAGTAAAAGCACGAAGGGTGATGCCGTGCATTCTCTTTATTGTTTGGTGAGGATGAGAGTAAAAGCACGAAGGGGGTGATGTCGTGCACTTGTTTTCTTTGTGTTTCTATTTTTGTAGTTTAAGTTGATATTTAATTTGTTGCTTTACCCCGTTATTCCCATTAATATATACTCTCTCTCTCTCCCCTTAGCATGTTTTCCCCTTCCTTATTTGGTATCTAGTTGCTTATTTCTTGTTATTATTATTGTTTTGTTTCGTACATGATTAAACTACACAAGTTTATTTGGTTGTCGTGTCCTAGCCTCGTCACTACTTCGTCAAGGTTAGGCTCGACACTTACTCAGTACATGGGATCGGTTGTACTGATGCTACACTCTGCACTTTTGTGCAGATCCCAGTACAGGACCCTACTGAACTTAGAGTGAGGAGGCTGCCTTCAGTCCATTGGAGATTCCGAGGTAGTCCTGCAGGCATCCGCAGGCCTTGGCGTCCCCTCCTACTTTATTTCCATTCTGCTCTTATTTACTTCTGAGATCGATGTATACTTATATTTTGTTCAGACTCCTATTTTTAGTATTCATAGACAGTCCGTGAGATTGTGACACTTGCTCTGGGAGTACTTTGGTTCTGGATTTCGTAGTAGTATTATATCAAACTGTTGAATCATGTTATCTCGTATTTTAAATTTCGTGATTTTATTATAAAGTCTGGTAAACTGTTAAAGATAAAGGAATAAGGTAATTAATCAGTAACGCTGGCTTGCCTAGCGGGTTCAATGTTAGGCGCCATCACGGTCCCGACGGTGTTTAACCAAAGAATTAGACCCTTTGACTAAATCTTATTTTTAAGATGAATACAGGTTACTGATAATCAAGGTAATGGAGAAAAATGAATATAGACAATATTTCAGAAATATAGAAAATCGAAGTTGATTGTATTCGAGAATCAGATGTCTTTACAAGCTGTATTCCCTTCCCTTATATAGGAGATTCTTATAACGTACGACTCTTGCTATGGTTACTCATTAATGACTAATTATGAAATTAATGAGGCATTACAAAGGATAACGGTAATTGGGGTTCGGTTACATAACGTTCGAGTAATCAATTGCGGGTCCTTGAATCTGTCTGTAGCTTTGTCTAGATTCATTCTGACTGTGCCTCTCTCCCGCTTTGATCAAGTTGAGTTTCCCGTGGCTGATAAGTTTGTGGGTTTACTGAACCGTGCCTCTTTGTACCGTACCTCTTCAAAGAATCACGTCCAGCTGTCGCGTTTTCCTGTGTCCACATGACTGGCTGAGTTTTCAAAAGCTGTCTTACGTGTGAAACTCTTTTCTACCAATATAGATAGTCCCCCCACTTACCATATATTTAACGATTAATAATTGGTAAGTGGATATTCATTTATGGAGGGAATATTTTGCCGCCGCTTTTCCTTGAATCATTGTATCCTTCTCTGCACCATAGGCGTCGTTTGTCACTTTCATTTAATGCTCATACCACATGTACTTTTTGGATTGGTTTTGCATTTACTCGGCACCTTTTAGGGCTTTTTGCGGCTGTGCCAGCGCCGAAGTGACATCTTCAATTATCACTTTTCATCATTATTTTCCTTTTTCTTCATGTTTGACGGTTGTCTTCAAGTATAAATACATGTTTTCTTTTCTTTGCTTCCACGAAACACTTTTCTAACTTTGTCTTTTATAAAGAACTTTCTTCTTTGCCTTTGTAAACATGTCTTCTTCAAACCAACCTCAAAGAGTAATAGATATTGAAAGTTTAGCGCCATCTTCTGCTCGGACTAGGAGTCAGAGGGGTGGTAGACTTAGAAGTCTAGGATCCACTCCTACGAGGGGCTCTTCCTCTTCTCAGATAGTTCTTCCTCCTTCCACTAGATCTCCAGTTTCTCCGAGATTTAGGGTTTCTTCCTCTTTCCACTAGATCTTCAGTTTCTCCGAGATTTAGGGTTTCTCGGTCTTTGTCTAGAGGTAGAGGCGAACGCCTTCGTGAACCTGGAGTCGATGAAATTGTCCCTGTTGAGTTTGTTTTTGCTAGGGATAGTCAAGTTCTTGTAGATCAATCTTCTTCTCTTGACAATGTCGAAAGATATCCAACCCTTATAACTGAGGGTCAGATTTCCCTTGTTCGGAGGGAGTGATTTTGGAAGTCTGACTTTCCTGTCTATATTCCAAATAGTAATAAAAGAATAACGTCTTACAAGACGGGATATTCTTTTGTTTATACGTATACTTTCACTTTAGGGTTTAGACCCCCTATTGACCCAGTTATAATTGAGTTTTGCTGTTTTTTCAATATCTGCTTAGGACAAGTTGGCCCGCTTGTGTGGCGAGTTATCGCGTGTCTTAGGAGTTTGGATTCCTTAGCCTCGGTTCCTTTTACCTTCAACCATATTATTCACCTCTACTCTCCTATATTATTTCGTGAAGGGGTTTTTACTCTGACTGCTTGAAGCAAAAGAGTGATGGTAACCCCTGGAGATGATAAGGATAGGGGTTGGTACCTCCGGTAGGTTGCTGTACCCACTGTTGGTTTAGTGGGTGAAGAAAATCTTCCCTTCCCTGAGAATTGGAATCGCGCACGTGAGTATGCTTTAGCTCACATTTACTTTTTCTTGTTTTGACTTTAGATGTTTTATTTAACACCGTATCTATTTTTTTTCTTCTCTCAGCAATCATGAATACTGTTGAGAATGTCTCCGGTATTCGTGATTGGGTAGAAAAATTATTATATGTTGCTCCTTCAGAAGAGAGATCTTGGAAGTACCTCGCTGGGAGGTATGGTTGGCAAGTAAAGACCCACAGTAAGTGAAGCTCTTGTTCTTGCTTCTTTCCTTACTTAAGTCTCTTTTTTTGTTGTTTAACTTTTTCCCCTTTTTAATAGGGTTTTCTTCTCGTGGGGTGTCTGCTTCATCTATCCCGAAGATGTCCTTGGCTTAAGCCCAGGAATCTATTGTTGGTTCATCTTCCTCGAAGAGGAAGATTAGTGAGTCTCGTTCCGTAGAAGAACAAGAAGAAGAGGGTGATTTAGTGCATAGTCCACGGAGAAGGCGAATGGTTTTAGATGATGAGCTTACAGCCTCAACCTTGCCTTCCGTGTCTGTGATTGAGCCCCCTGTCCTTGATGATGTTTCACATTCCCCTATTCATGAGGGTGTTGATCTCGCTTCTGACGACGTCCCTTTGGCTGTTGTCTTTCTTGCTTCTTTGAGAGAAGCTATTTCGTATGTTCCTTTGGCTATTTCAACTTCTGTTGTTGCTTTGCCTGTAACTTCTTCAAATTTTCAACTCTCTGTGCCTGCTTCTTTGCCCGTGGCTTTTCCAGCTCCTCAACCTTCCGTGCCTATTGCTGTTCCATCTCTGCCTGCTTCCATGCCTTCCGTTAGGGAAGTAGGGTCTTCCAGCAGAGAGATGCGAGAGGTAGTAATTGAGGTTCTAACTGAGGGGAACCTTTTCAAGAAAACGGGTGAGCCCGAAGTGTGGCTCAATCCTTTGATAGGTCCCTCTGAGAAAGCAAATCTAGCTAGCCACGGTGCTCTTACATGGGCCAATGAGGTCGTGCATACTTCTTTGAAGGTATGGTGAATGTTATCCTCTTTCACTCTCGTATATGAGATTTACCATATTTGACTAGTTTATTTCCTGTAGATTAACCTTATAGGCATGGAGCTTATGAAGAGGATTTCAAACATGGACCATGAGACAAAAGAGTTGCAGGCCGATGTTCATAATTGGAGAGCACAATATGATAGCCTAAGGATTGACATGGATGCCTTAGAAGAGGAAATGAGTACCTTGAAGTGACAGATGAGACTCATGGCAGCAAAACTAGCAGTGGAGAGGGCTTCTTGCAGTCAAGCTGATAAAGATAAGAGTGTTCTGGAGTCTTCGTTCGCGGAGCAGCTATCCCGTGTCTCAGAGGAGATTAGAGACTTGAAGAACTTGTTGGGGCAAAAGGAGGAATACTCAGGCGATCTCGTGCAATCACTCACTCGTACTTAAGAAGATCTTTGTAGGGCTTTAGGCAAAGCTCAAACTTTAGAGGAGTCGATTGTTCCATTAAGGTCCTCCCATGAATCTGCGGAGGCGAAGAAGGACGGGTTGAGAGCTGAGCTTCAAGAGTGGGCAAAGGATTATGAAGATTTGGAAGAGGTGGATGTTGTCGATGTGAGCTGGGCATATATGAATTCTCGCCTTGACACATTGATGGAAATGAATCAAGAGGGTTTTGACTTAGTGCTAAAATAACCAAAACTAAGGAATCCATGGAGAAGGCTCAACAAGGTCATAACCTCTCTTCACCTGATGGTGAGATTCCAGCCGCTCATGCCTCTTCATCCCCAATTGCTCCCGCTCCTTCTGCCACTGAAGTCAACCTCTCTCTTGAAAAGATTTAGTTGGTTTATCTTTTTTTTTTTTTCTTTGTATAAATTGGTGGTTACCCCCAGTCCCATCAGGGGGGTAAATTTGGATTTCCTTTAAGTCCCCAAATGACAACTTAGAGGCACCGCAATGTATATAAAAATTTTATACGGCTAAGTACAAGTTAATACTTAGTTTTAGCCGTTTTAATATATAAATGTTAGTTTGACTTTTGTTGAGTTTCTGTTTCACTCTTTAAGTCTTTTACATACTTCATTTTTTGAGGTTTTAGTTTTACCTTCGAGGTTTGCATGGGGAATGCTTTAGACTACTCGTACCTTTTTTGTAATAGGCACGGTGTCATATCAAATGTGTGTCTTTTTGTTGTAGGCATATTTTATGGAAGAGGGCCCTTTATAATTGACACGAAGAAGACGTCTCAACTTCATGATAATGCAATAGAGTGATAGGAAATTTACACATGTTTTAAGAATGTTTCCAAGGAAAGTTTTTTTTAAAACTTCCATGACATTTTATATGTGTTTGGTTATCATCTAAAACTCATGTTTGCAACTGTTTTTGTTTAACATATTTGATAAACTCTTGTATTTCGTAATTATTTTTAATAGATAACATTTTTTCGATATTAATTCAAGGAAACAACTGTTTTTTACTAGTAACAATTTTTATAAAGATTGGGGTTTTTACCTGCAGCTGTTTTGGAAACAGTTTTCTAATAAGTACGAGGGAAATGTTTTCTTATTCGTAACTATTTTTATTTTATAACAGTTTCTTGAACAAATACAAGGATTTAGATCTTTCATCCATAACTGTTTTATTCGAGACTTGAATGAGTACATTCATAATGATCTTTTACCCTTAATTGTTTTTGTTACAACAGTTTTGAATAAGTATAAAGATGTACATTTCTTTCTCGTGACTAATATTTTGCCTTTCAACCTGAATATGTTCGAAGATTTTTACTTTTTGCATTAGGCTTTGTATTTGGATGGCTCTTTTGATTTCTTTTGATTCTGCTCGTGTCACTTGTCTCGTTGGGTAGATGGGTCTTCAGGCTCGAGCTTTTGACTTTTTGATAGTCTTCTTTGCTTCATCTTAGCCTTCCATACCGTATAGTCCCCCAAGTGTTTCAGCTTTGAAGAATGAAATCTCGAGCACTTGATTATTCTTTCCTTGTGGTCCTTTTCCTGAAAAGGAAAAACATTCCGGACTCGAAGGTATATAGTTTTTTAGATGATGACTGCTTAACCCCTTTAAAACGTCCATAAGAAAGTGTAACCCTGGATGGCGTTCCAGCTTGTTGGTAGAACTCTTTCGTCCATAGATTCCAACTCATAGGCGCCTTTCCCAGCTATGCCTCAAATTTTGTAAGGTCCTTCCCAGTTTAGATTTAGCTTTCCTGCACCTGCTTCTTTCGTTGATTGAAAGACTTTTTTGAGGAAGAAGTCCCCAATTTTGAAGTACCTGAGATGAGCTTTACGGTTGTAATAACGCTCTATGATTTGTTTTTGAGCTGTCATCCGTATCAATGCTGCTTCTCTCCGTGGTTCGAGAAGATCCAGGTTGGTCCTTAATTCGTCGTCATTTTTACCTTCCATGGTTGTTGAGAACCTTATGCTTGGTTTGCCAATCTCCACAGGTATTAAGGCTTCTAATCCATAAACAAGTGCGAACGGAGTTTCTCCCGTGGCTATTTTTGAAGTTGTTATGTATGCACATAGTACCGCTAGTAACTCATCAGGCCAATTTCCTTTGGCTTTATCTAACCGCTTCTTTAGATTGTTGATGATGACCTTATTCGTTGACTCAGCTTTACCATTAACCACGGGGTGGTACGGCGTTGAAGTGATCCGCTTGATTTGCCAATTTTCGAAGAATTCTGTGATTTGCGAGCCTATGAATTGTGGGCCATTATCACACACGATTTCCTTTGGTATTCCAAAGCGGCATATTATGTTTCGCCATAAGAAGCTTTTAACTTCCTTTTCTCGCACTTGTTTGAACGCTTCTGCCTCTACCCATTTTGTAAAATAGTCGGTTAGCACGAGTAAAAACCGTACCTGTCCTTTAGCTGTGGGAAGAGGTCCCACTATGTCCATACCCCATTTCATGAAAGGCCATGGGGATATTATTGGATGTAATAATTCCGTTGATCGATGCATGTTATTGGCAAACCTTTGGCATCTGTCACATTTGGATACAAAATTCTCGGCTTCTTCTTACATCTTAGGCCAATAGTATCCAGCTCTGATTAGTGTGTTCACTAAGGATTTCGCCCCTGAGTGATTTTCACAGTGTTCTTCGTGGACTTCTTTTATCACAAATTCCGTTTGGTTAGGTACTAGGCATTTAGCTAGGGGTCCTCCGAACATTTTGCGATAAAGTGAGTTGCGAATAAGGCAGTATCATGCAGCTTTGCGGCGTAGTGCTTGAGCTGCTTTCCTGTCTTCAGGTACGGTGCCATTCTGCAAAAAATTAAGAATTTCGTTTCTCCAGTCCGAGGTTAGGTTGTTGAAAGTTACCTCATTCCTGTCCTGGTCTATTATTGAATGAAATAGTTGAACGACAATTGTATTGTCTTTGTTCGTTACTTTCGCGACTGCTACGAGGTTAGCTAAAGCATCTGCTTCTTCATTTTCCTCTCTAGGTATTAACATTACCTTCCATGTTTTGAATTGTCTCACGAGATCTCGTGCTTTTTCAAGATACTATTGCATTCTAGTCTCTCGAGCGATGTAAGTCCCCTGTATCTGATTTACTACCAGTTGGGAGTCGCTGTTGATCACAATTTTCTTGATTGAGAGCTCTCATGCGAGTTCAAACCCTGCAATAACAGCTTCGTACTCTGCTTCATTGTTAGTTATAGGATAACACTTGATAGCTTGCCGTGTCTTTTCACCCGTGGGTGATATCAAGACTATGCCTAAGCCGACGCCTTTTATATTTGAAGAATCATCGGTGAACAAGGTCCATAGGCCTGGATTAACACCGTTAAAGAGTTGTAACTCTTTTTCTACGTCAGATACAATGCTATTACTAAAGTCAGCAACAAAATCAGCTAGTATTTGAGACTTAGTTGCAGTCCTAGGCTGATAGATTATTTCATGCTCACTTAATTCTATGGCCCACTTGGCTAATCTTCCTGGCAATTCCGGTTTATACAGAATATTCCTTAAAGGATATGAGGTCACAACGGTGATTGGGTGGCATTGAAAATAGGGTCGTAATTTTCTA